>LR750217.1:125334-185559 GCA_902729485.2 Mus minutoides | reverse complement strand
CCAACCAGAAATACCCCTATTTCAAACACGGGTTGTTCGTGCACCCCACGAATCACGAGACCTGTCTTGATGCAAAAAGCATGAGGATTTTTAATCGGAGCTCCGGGACGACCCGTATCCCACGCAGGGGACAGGGGGGTCGACCTCGTGGCTCGAAAATCAGGAGCTTTTATAACAATGGGGTAGGGGGGTTGGGAAAATTGGCGCGGTTTCACATGATTGGCTAGTTTAAACATCAGCAAGATACCCAGGTAGGAGGCAAGGGGGGGTGTGGAAAGGGGGAGGCAATCTACCTAACAATTAAGTCATGTGCTACCTTAGGCAACCTCCTGGGGCATTGAGACATTCTACAGAGATATTCAGAGGGCGTTGGCTATTCTGTGATTGTTCCAGGAAAGGCTTGCCCAGTACCTAGAGCCATCAGTATTTTTAAAGGTTCACTTTCCCCCCTGACACGAGGGACTCTATTTTGTCTTTGGTTACGTACTACTCTTTCAAGTCTGCCTTAGTCTTTCACCTGTATCCACTTCAGGAAAACACTCCTTCACATGTTTGCCCCAGCAAAACACCATTCAATACGACTGACTCTCCAAAAATCCCTTAAGTTTCCACTTGAGTTTGCTTATAGTTTTGGAGGATGAGTTCGTTATCATACAGTGGCATGAATAGTGCTGGAGCAGTAGCTGAGAGCTACATCCTCATCCATTGGCCAAGAGAGAACTGGGTCTAACAAATCCCAGAGACACATTCCCTCTAATAAGGCCATGTCTACACCTACAGGGCCACACCTCCCAATCCTTCTTGACGCAGTCCTTTTTTGGTTTCCTGTCTGCCTGGAATGGGTCTCTGGTTGCAGGTGGGCGAAGGCAGATGAATGGCAGAGACTACACGAGAGAGTGTGTAGAATCTGAGTGTAATTTGTCAAGTTGAGCATCAAACTTTTTACACAGAAGAGTAGCAAGAAATCAGGCGAGATACATCCGCAGAGTTACAGTGACACAATACAAAAAAAAAAAAAAAGTATACATCAAGAGATGGCGGGGACTAGGCCGCTGCTGGTTACCACTAAGAAGGGAGCCAGGTGTAATGCTAGTCTATTGTTAAGCCCACCACCGAGCGGGCGGACCGGAAGGGGGGTGAGGAGCGGGAGGGGGGGCAGCCGGAGTGAGCGGGCGGAGCAGAGCAAGCGGGGCAGATCAGAGCGAGCAGGGTTGACTGGAACGAGGAAAAAAAAAAAGCCCACCACCAGGGGTTCTTAGTAAATGCCTGATTATGTTGTTCCTTTGGGCCAAGTGAAGAAACCTGTTTCTGGGGGATTCCCTAACTCTTTCATGGTAAACCCACCTATTCCCTAGGCCATTGTGAATTCCCTTGTCTGGGTAAGACTGGCTATTGTCCCAAGTAAACACTCTGCAGACCAGCCTTGAGCTATTCTGGCTCCATTCTTTGTAATGCCTAATTAGTTTCACCATCTCTAGAGTGTTACTGAATAGATGGATGGCCTTCTTACTGAATTTCTACTGAATTCCAAGCTCATCAGCTTCAAGGCTTTTCTAGGACGTTGGAACACTGGCGAAGGCTTAGCTATGTCAGAATTCAATCTTTAAAGGCACTTATAATAAAACAATACTGAAAGAGAGCACGTAGATCTATACACCATACTAACGAGGGGATAGGGTTTGAGTATACAGGTTATGAGAATGCCAAGGTTCCAGGAGGTTGAGTTTCCTTGAAACTCTTTGCCTCGTGAGTGCTTCCAGGCCTTTCAACCTGTAAAGCAGACTTCACTGGAGTGTACATAGCACCTTCTCAAATCGTGCCACACCTTAATGACTAAGCATTCAAATCTATGAGTCTATGGGGGCCATTCTTATTCGAACCACCACATTGATCTTTCTCTCAGTAGCTGCATTCCAGGTTTGCAAAGGAGGAAGCAGCACCTCCTTTGTTTCACCTAGACAGATGGCTGCCCCAGACAGACAGATGGCTGCCCCAGACAGACAGATGGCTGCCCCAGACAGATGGCTGCCCCAGACAGATGGCTGCCCCAGACAGACAGATGGCTGCCCCAGACAGACAGATGGCTGCCCCAGACAGATGGCTGCCCCAGACAGATGGCTGCCCCAGACAGATGGCTGCCCCAGACAGATGGCTGCCCCAGAGGCCTCACTGGTCAAAGCGCTAGACACTAATAAAGCGCCCTAACCCTGTTGATCTCGTTCCCTCTGAGGACACTGGCAGGTCAGGCTTGGCCATGGCCATGTGCCTGAGAGGCTTCCAATTCTGTAGATTTCCACAGTATGGCAAAGTGCCAGAATGCAACCAACCTATTTCATATGGAACTCAAACATAATGATCCCTCTACCCTTTATTTATTTTTAACTGCTTAAGAGGGATGGAATATATTCCTCTTCTAGGAGTGTTTAGATGAATAATGGACTCACATTGACCATGAGTAGAGGAAAACCTGTTTTTCAATATATAATGGTTTAGACTCCGGGTATAACAGAATATCAAAGGCAACTGTGAAACACAAAGAAGAAAGGTGAAAGGGTTTTAATAGAAGTGTGTGTGTGTGTGTGTGTGTGTGTGTGTACTGCGTTGGCTATCACAAAGTATCTCTGTCTCCAGCTTTTGGGAGGCACTGGGTCAAGGCCTTTCAAATCAGGTCTACCTGTCCTTTGACCATCTCTTAAGACTGACTGCTTAGAAGCAGGTGGTCTAGTTCCTGGAAGATCCATCTTTCTCACCGCTGATGCTCAGATTGTACACAACTCCATGCTACACCTGCAAAGGGTTTCATTCTCTCTAATTTCCCAAGTTCCCAATCCAAGCCCCAGATCCTGGAACCCCAGGTTAGGTTTGAAACCAAACCCTTCACTTGTTAGTATAAGATTTTGAGCATAGATCCTCCTACCAACTCCTTACAAACAAAGGCAGGGACTACAACTATGAGCTTATTCATGAAAACCATCTCTCTTTTTTCTTTTTTAAATTAGAATACAATTTCATCATCCCCTGTTCTCTCTCCTCCCTCCGTTTTTTTATCTTTACAATTTTTAATTATTATTATTTTTTATTTTATGTGTATGAGTGTTTTGCTGGCATGTATGTCTATGCACCACTTGCGTGCCTGGTGCCCAGAAGAGGGCGTCAGATCTCTGGAACTGACATTATATGTAATTGTGAGCTGCTGTGTGGGTGCTGGGAATTGAACCTGGGCTTTCTGGAAAAGCAGTCAATGCTTTTAACCATCAAGACACCCATCCAATCCCCTTCATCTTTTTAAGGAAAACAAAATTGGAATTTTTTTTTTTTTTTTTTTTTTTTTGGTTTTTCGAGACAGGGTTTCTCTGTATAGCCCTGGCTGTCCTGGAACACACTTTGTAGACCAGGCTGGCCTCAAACTCAGAAATCTGCCTGCCTCTGCCTCCTGAGTGCTGGGATTAAAGGCATGCGCCACCACGCCCGGCGATGGAATTTTTTATAAAGGGGTTTAAGCACAGATTTAAGTATGGATATCAAGGAAGTGAGAAGGCGTAGAAGAAGGGTAGTACATAGCATAAGATGCATAAGATGCAGGATGAAAGAGAGAGAGAGAGAGAGAGAGAGAGAGAGATGCCATTTCTCCCTTTTACTCCTCCTTTTCTTCTTTTGGTATTTTGAGACAGGGTTTCTCTGTGTAGCTCTGTACACCAGGCTACCTTGATTTGCTTGCCTCTTCCTCTCAAATATTAGATTTAAAGTTGTGTGTCATCATGCCTGACTTCTCCTTCTTTAATGTAAGTTAGATCATATTTTCAAAACAAAACAAAGAAATTAAAATAACATCGCCGGGTATGGTGGCGCACGCCTTTAATCCCAGCTCTCGGGAGGCAGAGGCAGGCAGATTTCTGAGTTCGAGGCCAGCCTGGTCTACAAAGTGAGTTCCAGGACAGCCAGAGCTACACAGAGAAACCCTGTCTCGAAAAACAAACAAAAAAACAAAACAAAACAAAAAAACCCAAAAAAAAACAAAAAAAAGAAAAATAACAACTCTTAGCTTTGGAAGTATTTGAATAACTTTGAGGCCAGAGCCCGGAATCCCATCTATGTGGATTCTCTCTGCTTTTACCTGGCCCCCGGAAGCCAGCAGCCAGTATGACTTTGGCAGTCATGCATTGAATGTGGAAAACTTTTGTCAGCCAAGAATGACTGACTCCTGGACCTCACTGACTGGAATGAGAAACACCATCTGTAGAAGTTATGGGTGAGGCTACAGAGATTAAAAGCATTTGACCGCCGGGCAGTGGTCTTTAAACCCAGCATGTGGGAGGCAGAGGCAAGAGGATCTCTGAGTTTGAGGCCAGCCTGGTCTACACTCTACAGAGTGAGTTCCAAGACAGCCAGGGCTATACAGAGAAACCCTGTCTCGAAAAAAAAAGAAAAAAAAGCATTTGACCTTACCATATCTCCAAAGAAAAGTCTTTGTGATATGGCCATTTGAAACGTTCCCAGGGCTGGAGAGATGGCTCAGCGGTTAAGAGCACTGACTGCTCTTCTGAAGATCCTGAGTTCAATTCCCAGCAACCGCATGGTGGCTCACAACCATCCATAACGAGATCTGGCGCCCTCTTCTGGAGTGTCTGAAGACAGCTACAGTGTACTTACATATAATAAATAAATCTAAAAAAAAAAAAAAAGAAAGAAACATTCCCAAACATTATCTGCCCACTGGCCATAATGTAATAATGACTGCCCCAAGAGAGGAGCCCTCTTCTCGTGCAGCCTGCCCTGTGGAGACCCCTTTCTTCCCTGGGTTCTGAGGAGACTCAGACTCCTTCCAGTGCCCATTGGCCCCTCTGTGCTGCAGTTCTCCTCCGTAGCAGGCGTTTTCTCTTTAGAAAGTGTGCACCAGCCACACTTTCCTCCTTTCCCACTGCTATGCACAGCTTATCTGCCACCACCCCTGGGCAGTGCTGGCTGGCTCCCCCATTGGCTCTCACGTGGGTTCATGCCACTCCAGATGCTGTTTCCCACTAGAGCGGGGTGCTCAGCATGACCGCATTATGTACTTGGTCAGCTGGCTTTCCTAAGGCCTCAGAGGCGTTCCCGATCCTCCTTCCCCAGCCTCCTTTCCCATCTGAGGCCTCTCACATCACAGGCGAAGCTGAGGTGCTCAGATGTGTGTTCCCACAATCCTTGTGATGCTCTGTGTCCCCATTTCTGCATTTTTGGTCTCGAGTCACTCCATTGATGCTGTCCTGTGACTCCCGTCTCCATCTGTGTTCTTGATCTGTCTCCAAGATCAATTCTGAACCAATTTATAAGTAGTCAGATTTCTTTCCTTAAGGAACAGTAACCACAAAATTCCCAGAAAGAAAAATATATATTCATTTCCTCATCCCCATTTATTTCCTCACTATTATCTAGATCTTGTCTCCTTCCTTAATGATGTGCGTTGAAGACTCCCATTATTCTTGCTATCCCTCTTTCTTACCTTCTCTTCTCTGCCTCTTTAGTAGGTCCTTGGTTTTCCACCTGACTTTAAGCTTTTGTGTGGGCCCAGGGCTGCCTTTGGCCCTCTCTGTTCTCAAATCCTCTGTCTTTGATGTCACTCCTCCTGCTTCCTCTGAAATTTCACTGTGCATCAGCCACTTCTGGGGGCCCTCTCCCACTCCATGTCCCAGTACCCAGGCTCTTGATGGTACTTCCTACAGAGTGGGAGCTCCCTGAGCACTTCACACCCAGTGTGAATCCCTTGAGTACACTCTCTACCTCTGCTTTGTACCTCTCTTCTCCTTCCCAGGAATGCCACTTGGGACCCGCAAGCCAGACAGCACTCTTCACAGATGCCCTCTGTAAACTGGTCTAGGTCCTGAACTTCTTAATTCCCTGAAGCTCTCTCAGCAGTGAGTATGACCTGTGCAGCCCCTACCGTCTCCAGTTCAGAGACCCTCAGGGGTCTCCTATCTAATGCTTGGCCCTCGATCTTGACTCTTTCCTGCCCCCAGTGCCATCTTGATAAAAAAAAAAAAACCCAAAAAACAAAAAATAGAACTTTATACTACCCGCCCCCTCCCCAGACCCTTTAATGCTCCCGTTGCCTACAAAGCAAAGTTCAGGCTCAGGGTGAGGCTGGGGGCTCAGGGTGAGGCTGGGGGCTCAGGGTGAGAGTTCTGAAGCATTCGGTGCCTGCAGCTGCCTTGCAGTGACCTCTTTTCTCAGTCTCTTGCCAGTCAGTGTTTTGGGGTTCTTGAACCCCCCTGCGTTCTTTCACCCTACTGTACCTCTGCTCTTGCTATCTCTCTGCTTAGAAGAGCTTCACCTTCTGTCCTATCCACTGGTGCCACATAACGTTTTCCTTGCAGTGCTGGTGACAGAACTCTAGGCTTGTACATGGTAGGCAAGTACACTACTACTGGGCTATGTTCTCAGCCCACCAACTCTGTCTGTCGGTCGGTCTGTCTGTCCATCTTTCTGTGCACACACAGTCAGTCTGTAGGCCAGGTATATATGTGTAGAAGCTAGGGATTAACACTAGGGTATTCTTCTATCACTATCCTGGTTTTGAGACAGTGTCTCCAACTAGATCCAGAGAGCTCTATTTAGGCTAGACTTGCCCCAGCAAGTCCCAGGACATGGCTGTCTTCACCCCCATCCCAGCTTGGGTCAAGTATCCTTGTTGCTACTCTTATTCCTCAACTCCCTGAGTTCTAGGCATCTAAACTCAGGTCTTCACACAAGCACTTTACCTACAGAGCTTTATCCCATCCCCTGTTGTTTTAAGACAAGGCTTCACCATAGAGCATATGAAGGCTGGGAACTCAAGGTCCTCCTTTTTCACCCAACCCCCATCCCCACCCCCCACCCCCAGTGCTGGGATTACAGCCATGTGTCATCACACTACTTAACTTTTGAGTTTCATTCAGCTTAGGCAAAGCTTCCTTCTGAGTATCTCTGGTTCATGGAGTTAAATGGACCTGGCTCTTTTTTTTCCCCCAGCATACACTGCTCTGCTGACAGGAACCAGGGATGGACAGGAAGATCTTGATATAGAGCTGTGTGCTCCTTCAGTGTGTGTCTCTAGGCCCAGTAACCCTGATTTGCATCGCAGTGTACCAGGTGCCTGGTTCAGTGCCTGGCACTTGGCAGGAGCTGATGGGGGGAGGACATTGGAAGATGAAAAGAATCAACTAAAACAAGGTTTAAGACATTCATTTATTTTAGGTATAGGGGTGTTTGGTTTGCATGTCAGGCACTGCATGCGTACCTGGTACTCCATGGAGGCCAGGAGAGGGTATTGGATTCCCTGGGACAGGAGTTACAGATGGTTGTGAACCACCATGTTGGTGCTGGGAATCAAGCAACAGCCAGGGTTCTTAACTGCTGGGCTATCTGTGGCCTATGGCCAATTTTGATTCCAACTACAGAAGGTTCTTGGACTGACCATGGGGTGGTAAAATGCCACCCAATACCTGGGAACCCTTGTCTGTTATGTGGCCGCTGCAGAGTCATCAAGGTCAAGGTCAAGGTCATTGCTCCTGGGACTGTTCTTCTTCCAGCTGCAGCTGAAGGAAAACACCTGCAAGAAAGGAGTGAACTGAGTGCCAGGATCACGCGAGCAGGAGTTTGCCTGGGCACGGAACATTATTGTAGATTAGCCCATCACCTGAGACTGTCCTGCAGTGGTGCAGGTTGGGTAATCCTCACTTTGTTCCCTTTCTCTTCATCCATGTCTCTAGCAAGTAACAGTCCCACTCCTAAAAGTCCTAGACTCCATCTTAGGATTTGATCTTTTGCCCTCATCTTCCCTCCCCTTTGTTGTGGGCTGGGTAGTGGCAGGCAGGCCCAGGCTGAGGCTGCAGATTTCTTTACCAGAGGACTTGGCATAGACGGTCTGCTTGTCTCTGCTTTGGGCGATGCAGGACATGTAGAGTTTCTGGTCTTCAATCTTTTCTACTTGAATATCCAGGACAGCCAGAGAGCCCACGGGGATCAAGCTGGAAGAGGTGACGGTGACGGTTGAATTCATGTCCCCACCTGCTCCCACACTGCCTCTGTCCTTCGCCCACCCCACCCTGCCTCCAGGACTCAGAAGCAGCCCCAGGTTCGGGGCTATGCGTTGGCTTCTGGTGTTGAATGGTAGAGGTTGTATTCTGGCCTGAGTCTGGGGATATGCGTGGCAGGAAAGGAGGGAGACAGGCAGGATCTTCACACTCAGCTTGCAAAGCTTATATAACCCCACTATTAAAAACAGAACCCAGACATCAGCCATGGCGAGAGGACCCACACTTACTTTCTGAACTTGATGTTGAGACTTAGTGTGAATAGTCCTTCTCCGGCCAGATAGGCAGTTTTAGAATATGTCTCATCCATCAAGGCTGCCAGTGACCCTCCATGGGCAAACCTGGGGATTGGGATGGGGAGCAAGACTAGGGTTAGGGCTGCTGGGCAGACCCCTATGCTAGGCTTCCTCTCTATATTGTACCACACCTCCCAAGCATTTTTCTTCCGAAGAGTTTCCCAAAGGGGATCTTCTATCCCAGGCAGCCAAATAGGAACGGACACAGAGCTATGTCCTGTGGGCTTCAGATGGTCAAAGGTAACTAACTTCCCTCTTTTTTGCTTCAGCATGTGTTAACCAACAGGATTTTTTTTTCCTTACAGAATTAATAGGGGACGTCTTTCTGATCTGTCACCTAATTGCTGGCTGAAGCTGCCATATCTTAGAAGGTTACATGTGTTGAAAGGAGTGGGAAAAGCCTGAACTTTCTGACTTAGTCCTTTGTTACTTTGTTTGTGGGGACACGATCTCGCTCTGAAGTCTAGGCTAGCCTTGAACTCAAGGCAATCCTGCCTCAGCCTCCTGAGTTCTTAGACTTTATTTGTGAGCCACCAAAGACTTGATAAGTCTCTTAGTCCCTCAGCCAATGTGGGACCCACAGCTTCAAGGGCCAGCAGGGTAGGCTCCTGAGAAGCATTGCCTAGAAAACATAAGAGCCCACTTCAGTGTGATGCCACAGATATTTGCTTTATTTCAAGTATATAAAATCTTCATTATCATTTATGCAAACTGACCTCCATGACACACCTTTGTCACTGTTGATTAGGCTAGGAGAAAGTATTGGGGGCATCTTAAATTAATATGCAAATGACATAAAACAGATCTGTGGCTGAAAAGTAAATACAATTCATTGAAGACCCCGGCTAGCTGCTCTTGCTAATCTGCCAAGGGTGCAGTGGGATTCCCAGGCCTCTCCCCTCCTGCCTAGGTGATGTCATACCACCTGTCTGGATTCCTAGTTCTTGACTAACTTACTGAACCACTTTGAGCCTTCACCAGGTATTGTGAATAAAAAGAATCACTCACTATCTTATTTAGTAACTTCCCCAAATCTCACCCACATCTTTGGGCACTTGCCTCCATTGCTGTGAAGAGAAAATGAGTTGATGCCAAAGAACCCAGACTTTCCCTTGCCTCTTTTGTGTTCCCTGGCCAGACAAAGGATCTATTGGCAAACTTCTGATTCTGCAGAGCAGTTCTTAACCAATGGGCAATTCCTTCCCACACCATGCCTGGGACCCAGGATATATTAATCTCCTCTCTGTGCTCTCTTAGTCCACTGACTGGACTCATCTGCTCTGCCTTTTTTTTTTTTTTTTTTTAATAGTGCCACATATCTCTGAATAAAACACATCAACTCATCCAACTTCTCTCTACCCTGTCTTCTTGGGGGATTTCTTTTTTAGAAAGGAAAAGATCCTTGGCCTCTCAGGACTTTTCATTTTGGAACATTCTGAGGCTTCAATAAGGGGTTCTTCATACATGTACAGTGGAGCCTGGACAAGCTAACCCAGATTTTCCTGCCAGACCTGGCATTGAAAAGCTGACACCCAGTTTCTTGTGCCCCATTTTAGGTCTCCTAGAGACTCCAGAACCTGGTGGGTGCTGGACCCACCCTGCGGAGCCAAGCCTGAGAGGCATCCACCCTGGCCTGTGTGAAGTCTTACCCTGGTGCCCCCTCCAGGTAGGGGCCTGGCTGGAAAAGACAGACTGACTTCTTCTCAGATGGGTGGAAAAAGATGACGTATTCATAGCCTTGTCCTTCCAGTTGTATGGACCTGGTAAAGAGGCGCCAGTCCTGTTTGTCTAGGGAGAGATCACAATTTGAGGCAGAGATACTTCAGGGCATGGGGATCTGTCAGGACATGTGAATTTAGCAAGATTCGAGGAGAGAGAACCAGAGGACATCTAGGCTCTGTTGTCAGGGAGCTCTTCCACAGAGGAGGACAGGGGCAAAACATAGTCCTTGTCTTCAGAGGACCTGTGTCTTGGGGAAACAAACTCTAATAAAGTCCCCAGTTAGGGGTGAAGGCAAGATCAGGACTAGACAAGAATACCACCAACTGAGCCGTATCTTCCGTCTGGAAATAACAATTTTTGCTTTTTAAGCTCTGGATGTCTAAACTCATTGCAGCCAGACTTCCCCTTCAGAGGAACATCAAGGGGCCAGGAAGAGAGACCAGTGCAGACATGCTCCTCATACAGGGCTGGTTTATAGGGGAGGAAGGTGTAGGTAGCATGGAAGAACCTCCCGTCTGAGAACTGGCGGGGGGGGGGGGGGGGCTCCTACGTATCCTTCCTGAATGTCTTCACTTTTTTTTTTTGTAATAATTCTTGGGGAATTTCATACATGTGTTTTAATCATATTCACCCTCTCCTGTTTGGAGAAATGTTCTTAGTCTGTCGTCCTGAGTGGCTTTGCAGACCGTATTCGTCTGCCTCTGCATTCTAAGTGCTGGAATTTGTGTGCCACCATGGCTAGCCTTCCTGAGTGTCTTCAAACCAGAGGAAGGCAGCAAGCTGAACTGACTGAGGGTTTCAGGCAGGGCCCCTTCTTTGTGTGTGTGTAGGTGTGAGTGTGTATGTATGTGGGTTAGGTGTGTGCATGTGGTGGGGGAGGGTGTGTGTGTTCATGTGTGGAGGTGTGTGTGTGTGTAGATGTGTGCTGGGGGGTCGATTGTGTGTGCTCCTGGACCCTCTCTCAGACCTTTACTTGTCTTACCTGAGGCAGTTTCCAGCCCAAATGGGAGCTTAAGACCCTTGATATGTTCTCTGTTGGATTTGAAGGAGGGTAGTTTAATCCAGCTGCCTGATTTGGTTTTCTCCAGAAATTCTTGATACAGGCTCAGCATATCTGGACACCAGCTGGCATTGGGAAGGGCATAATCTTTCAAGTCTGTCTTCTCTGGGCAGAATCTTGCAACCTAGGCAAGAAAATTCAGGGTGACACAATGACATCTTGGAAGGTTGGGATGTTTTTGGGTAGGGGACATCTGTTTCTGGGTTTGGGGCTTTTGGTCCTGTCTGCTGGGGTGCTAAGCCTAGGGAAAGACCCCATCTTCCTTGTAGAGAGCTTGGGAACCTCTGTGGATAAGTGGGGCATGAAAGACAAAGAAGTGGGGATATCTGGGATGGAGATGGGGCTAGTCATTCCAGACAAGCTGTATGGAAGTGCAGCATTATTACTTGAAATGGGGAATTGCTACTATTAGACCCATTGAAAAGTGGGGAAACTATGATTTAAAGTTGTTACACTTGGGAGAGAGATGGTTGAGCTAGACACTGTTTTCCTGAGGGATAAGCCCACAGTTAATGAGAGATACTTATTAGCCCCTCACTACAGGGGCTAGTCAGCTTATGGGTCTGTCTGGCAGCTCCTTTGAAATGCTTTCAGGCCCTAAGGAAGTGTGAAATCATGGCCAGAGTCAGGGGTAATGTGTCTATCTGCCAGATGTCATGCACTAGTCTCTTCTGTGGATAATAAGCAGCTGATTGCCAAACCCATAGACAGGAGCTTCTGTTAGGGGATACCCTACTTATATGTGGCAGTGGGAACTCTATGAAATATTTGCCAATGGCCACACAAGATTTGGACCAATATTTGTCCTAATATTGTTAGTTCAGGATATGGCTTATGTAGTAACTACCCCAAAGCATTTTCCCTTTGCCAAACCAAACTGGTCCTTATCACCCCAGATATAAGGAAGGAAGAGAGGATTTAGGGTGCTCAAGCTCTAGGCCCTTAGAGAGGAAGGGAGCTCATCTGGTTGCCTGGAAACTTACCAGGGAATCTGTTGAGGAACTAGACGTTGAGGCCAGGTGGAGTCTGGGCAGGAGACAGGGGCTTCTGTAAAGAGCTTTGTGGCGGGCAAGTCTTGCCACTCCCTGGAAACTTGTCCTCATCATGGCTGAGTGCCAGGATCCCGGCTTTGCTTGGATAAATAGCGGCTGACTCCAGAGGACAAGTGAGTGCCAGGCAGCCTTGCTTGGACCAGGCACACCTAACACGGGCTTTCTTCTAGCAGAGAGCTCCTGCTGAAGAAGGGACTGTGCAAGACTGGGCTGGGCTGTTACAACACCATAGGTGCTTTTAGCTGCCTCCAGAGCCCTGCCCAGTGTTGGGGAGGGGTAGATGCTGCTTGAATGTGAATGGGCAAGAGGCTTGGCCTGTGCACAAAGTAGGGTAGGAAATACAGAGACCTAGAGAGCAGGCCTGGGTTTCTGGGGACAGAAGTCCAGAGAACTTCCAGAAAGATCACAGTGGTCTTGTTAGAATCTAGATTAGACTGCACAAGCCACAATCCCTGAGGCAGCCCCTCCCCACCCACAGATCCTGACAGGTCTGTGACTGTGACTCTCTATCTCATAGACTCCCAGGAACACAGATTCCTCACCTGGGGGAAATCTGTGGGTTCCTGCACATCAAAAGGCTATGATGCCCTTCCCTGATGCCTGTTGGGAAATCAAAGAACCTGGCTGCAGTCTCATGGTGTGAACACCTCTTCTTCCTCAGAAACCACAGGAAGGAATCCCCACTTCAGCCTTGTGGGCCCTGATTCTACTGAGCAGAGTCTACCACACTATCTGTCCCTGAATTCTCCTCAGAGGTCCTACCATTCTGTTTCTGTCAGTCTGTCCATGGCAAATGATGCGTCTAATTAATGCCATACTCCTAACCATCTGCCTCGCTGTTTGTTCCACCTGAACCCCACATCTGAGACCTTGCAAGTCATACTCCTAACCATCTACCTCACTGTTCCCCTTGAACCCCACATCTGAGACCTCGCACGTCTGTCCCTCAGTGGAGAGTAGCACGGGTTTGAAAGTTCTGATATGATCTGGGGACTCAAAAAACAAAGAAACAAACAAAACCCAACAAACCCAGATCACAGCCTTAGACACTTTCCTCTTATATCCCACGTAAGAGTTAGCACAATGAGGCTTCTCCTTGCTAGTTCTTGGCTAGTGATAGGAGCTGATGTGGGATAGGGGTGGGAGCGTAGAAGATGACTGCGAGGAGGCTGCTTTGCAAAGGACCTTGTGTGCACTGGAACTCCAGGAGGGGGGGGTGAAGGCAGCAGACAGTGCAGAGATCGAGGTGGGGCAGGCAGTGGAGGCCTTGCCAGGTGCACATGTCGCCAGAAACCCACTAGGGGTGACCACGCAGACACAGTTGATAGTTGATTGAACATGTTTTTTTGTTTGTTTGTTTTGGTTTTTTTTTTTTTTTCCAGCAGACTGGGACTGCACTCAGGTATTCTGGGACTCAAATGTAGGTAGACCTGAGAATTTAGACCAAGGAGCTTAAAGGCCTGGTATTTCTCTCAGGAGATGCAGGGGGAAGGCTTGCATAAGCAAGCTGTTTAACAGAAGCTAAGAAAAGTTAGCAGGGATGGGGGTTGAGGAGGTGGGAGGGGGTGGGCATCTTGATCTTGAGTTCCTAGACTAGAGTTGGGTAGTTTTTTTGTGGGATTCTCCATCAAGGAGATCAAAATCTTGGTAAACCTGAAATGGCCTCAGCAAAAATACAAGCTGGATGAACCTCTACAGTGCCTTTCCCATCCCACCAGCAAGCCTAGAAGCCTTTGAAACTCAGTGATGTGAGAGACTCCCTGGCAGGTGGACAGAGGGAGAGGGCCCATGACTAAGTTCTAAAGGTGATGAATTTCCAACATGGCTGGCTTCTTCCTTGCCTTTCTGACCTGGGACAAAAACTTGGCTGCTTAAAAGAAAGGCCTTGTAGGCCTCTGTTTTCCACTAGCAAGGCCCCTGCTAATAGATTCTCAGCAAGTTCAAGACATGTTACACAACAGCTGCAGATTAACCAGCCATCCTATCTTTCTTCAAACTAACCACCCTGAGTAAGGGGGGGGAAACTCTCCAGAAGTTTTAAACCCCCTTAAACCCCCCCCCCCGCCCTTAAGGAGAGACTGGCTTTCTACTTTCTACCTACTATTGCTTTCCCTTTTTGAAATGACAATGTCTTTGTATGTTGGAAGTACAAAGATTCCTTTTTTTGGATTTTATGAGGGATCAATACTCCTGCTCTGCTTTGCAGAGGCTCTTTCTGTCTGTATGTCTGCTGTGCGCATGTGTTCATTCTCCCCTAAATAATTTTCTTTCCTCTGCTGATTTTGTCTGCTGCTGTCTGCCGTGTTTGAGTTCTCCGTTGCCACCTGTTGTGTTCCAACCAGATTTCCCCCTGACTTTTAGTTCTTCAACTGGCAGGAAAAAAAAAAGGGTCCTATTAAGACTCCTAAACTATATCAAGTGTTCAATCATGCCTGAAAAGTTATGGATTTTTAATTTTTTGGTGGCATTCTGGTTTTTGTTGTTTTGTTGTTGTTGAATTAAAATCACTTTCTCTGACCGCTCTTTCTTTTATTCTTGAGATAGGGTCTTGCTTTGTACCCTAGGTTAGCTTTGAACTCATGCTATGGCTTTCCAAGAGCTAGGATTATAGGTGTATACTAACAGATCCAGCCAAAACTCCAGCTTTCAACAAAAAAGTTCTTGTTTTAAGCTTCTTAAAATAAAGCATGTTCTAAAAGATCAGAACTGTACAAAGATAGGGTAATAGTGTAAATATTTAGGCTGGTTCTGAAAAATCGAAGTGATTTATTAGGAGTGGTAAAGGCTTGTTTAATTACCAACCAAGGCCATTTTATCAACCACACAAAATACCAACCAGGGAGAAAATGGTTTCAAGAAAGCGTTTACTAGGATTTGATCCTTACTAGGATTTAATGCTTGCCCTGTTGGAATTGATCTAGCTTTAGTCCATCTTTCTTGTTAATCCTATTTTCCCTTTTTGGAATGGGAATGTTCACTATGTGCCTGTCCCATCATTGTATGTTGGAAGTGTATAGGTTGGCTTTTTAATTTTATAGAGGCTTCTAGCTCAGAGTTTGTCTCAAGTCTCAGAGAAGATGTTGGACTTGGACTCTGAGCAATGCTGAGACTATCAAGACTATGGGGATTCTTTGAGAGTCTCTGGAAAAATTTTGCATTGTCAATGGCCCAGAGCCTTTGGGAGCCAGGAATGAAATGTCACAGTTTAGGTCTGGAATGCTCATGCATTGAAGGCTTGGTCCCGGTGCAACAATGTTTAATGGTGATGCTTTTGGGAAAGAGATTGGATCTGTGCATTAATTGGCAGGTGGGCTCATAACTTGAAAAGGATGGAAAGGAAATGGCACTTAGGAGAGAGGACCTAGTTGTAGGAAATGGGTCACTGTTGCCACACCCTGGGGGCCATGCTTTGTTCCTGACCTCTCTGGTTGTCTTTCTCTGCTCTAAGTGGCAAGAGGTAAGTGGGCTAGCTCCATCACACCTCTGCCTTTCCACAGATCTATAAGCAATAGAACTAGCCAACCATGGCAGAAAACCTCCGAAACCATGAATCAAAAGAAATAGATCTTCCCTCCTTTAAGTTGATCTTCTATGGTGTTTTTTCAGTGATGTAAGGCTGGTTAAATAAAATTCCAGGTATTTGCATAATTATAGTTATGTAACTTTGTTCTCAGCCTTGCCAAATACCCAATGACGTCCCCTTTCTTGTGTAACTTTTATTTTTCCTATGTTGGTAATTACTAAAGTTTGGCAGGAAAATATAGGAGAACAGCAGGAACCAAGTCATTGAGGTGACCAACCTTAGTTTCCTAGCTGGGAAGAATGAACATTCAGAACAGACAAAAACAAACAAACAAACAAACAAACAAACAAACAGACAACCTCTGGTGATATCTGCCATATTTGAAGAACAGACTTAGTGGGTTCAGTGCACACTGGAGATAATTAGAAAGGTAACTAGAGAGGGACTCTGAATTAGAAGCTTGGAGAAGGAAAGAGCCTTGGAAAGCTATCTCAAACGAGGAATACTTGGACTTCAAAAAGCTACTGTCCACTCTTTGTTTCTGTCCACCACTATACATGTCTTTGTAGATGCTTTTTGTCTTGCAAATGTTCTCTGTAGAACGGGGCTCTTCTTAGTGAGGGCTTTGATTGAGTCCAGCTGTCCAGGGAGGTAGAGGGGTGTTTGGCCAATGCCTCAAATGGGTTTCTCAGCACTTTGGGGAGGTTCTGTCTGGGACGACCTCTCTCCTGCCCCAGCCTTTCTGGATGAGGAATGAACTTCCTAGATGCCATTCCTAGGAAACACTATACCCTCTGGAACTATATTCCCAGCCCAGACATTAGTCCTAAGTTCAGAACCCCACTGAATGTGTTCTGCAATCTTATCATGAGGCATTTTGTAAGGGTCTGTCTGGAATGGCTCATTTTCCTCTTAGCCAATGGCTGGCTGCCATGCTCATGCTGAGACTGGCTTACCCTCATGTGAGCTCTGGATCCAAGGCCAGCTGAGCCAGATAGTTGTGCATTATAAAGCTAGTAGGCTCCCACAGGTGGCTGGAAAGGGACCACAATGGCCCAGGTCCTCTCATACTATAGGCCCAGATAGCAATTCTGTGAATTTTTAGAGAACACTTGACCAAAGCCTCAGGGTCTGGAGCTGCTATGAAACTTAAATGAGATCACACGGTGGTTACTGTGTATACACTCAGCTCCCGAGACTTTCACCACATGTTTTCATGCTAAATAAAAATTCATGCTAAATAAAAGTCTTGAGACTTCTAGAAAGTATCTGGAAAAGGAGAAGATCATACTCAAAGGTCATATGGACCTCAGCCTTAAGGATGAAGTCATCAGGAAGATAATCAAACAATGGTACACAAAGGAAACATAGGGTTATCTCAAGAGCAGCATGGGTCAAGCACACAGCAGCCTTGAGAGATAACCATAGCTCCTTAAAGTAGGAAGAGTTGGATTCTCAAGATCCAAAGCTGCAGCTGGTCCTAGGCTATTACTGGCTCTGATTTGAAGAAGGAGCTATGTTTCTTCATGTGTCCTGCCCAGCCTTGAGCGGGCTAAATCAGACTTTGTTTTGCCACAGTTGGCTAGCCCGCCTAGGGTGGAGTCTTCTGACCCAGGTGAAGTCTATTGTCTTGCCACATCTACAGCTTCCTGCAAGAAGGCACTACCTGTTGAGCAGCTGAGCTTGTCTTCCTGATGAGATCCTGGCAAAGTGGGAGACGGGTTTCCCCTTTTAAATTCAGATTTAAGAATTAAACATTGGGCCTTGAGCAGAGAAACTTTGTCTTGGTCTCATTCCTCTCTCATCTATCCTTCCCATCCATCCCCAGCTTTCCTTTCAGGAACCCAGTTCTCTGTGGCAGCTACACCTTCACATTATCAGGGCTCAGGGAAAGCCTTACGTTGTATTCAACAACTACCCTTAAATTATTGGGGCAAGATACTGGAGGTTGTTGTTACTTGACCATTCTGAGCTTCAAAAAGGGCAGTTTCTTATGGTTTAGTCTAAACCTTCAGTAAAAAGAGAGAAAAAAGAAAACAGCTCTCAAAATATTTATTGCCTGTATCAAGAAGCAAAATGTGGCCCTGTGAGCTACAGTAATAATTGATGTGGAAAGCCATGTCTGTGGATGCAGTTGTGGTGCAAATGTTATGGGGACAACCAACTGCTTTCTGATTGGATCCTGCTCCACAGGAGAAAACATATGTCTGGCCAAGAACCCATTGTTGGGGAACTTGTAGGCCCCCAGGGATCTACTATTATTTTGCTAAAAGTATCTCTATACCCATAGATCAGTACAGTCTCAGACTTCATCAAATAAGTTTCTTTGTGCAGTGATGGTGGTTAACAAAGAAACTCTCAAATGGTTCAAGTACAGCATATGAATGCCTGTGGAGTGCTTAGCCATGATGGTCCTCTATACCATATCCATGCCCCACAAAGGCTCAGGGACCATTGTGGAAGAGGGGGAGGGAAAGACTGGTGAAGGTAAAGGTCAGGGAGGACTGGAGAAAAACAGTGTCTTCCGGACATGACAGCACCACTGAATCCATGAACTCACAACAGCTGTGGTTCCCTATATAAGCCCCATACAAGATCAAACCAGTCAACATTCCAGAATAGCTGACAAGTCCCCAGCCCTAGCTAAGGAGCCATGTACAAGTGGGTATCCCCTCAGGGAGGGAATGT
Organism: Mus minutoides; assembly: GCA_902729485.2. Lineage (NCBI taxonomy): Eukaryota > Metazoa > Chordata > Mammalia > Rodentia > Muridae > Mus > Mus minutoides. Next base: position 167,170 of record LR750217.1, on the reverse strand, counting down.
CACTTTTCTTTATAAAGGTGTGGCTCCTAGTAGGCTGACCATGCTCCAGTGGATGGCCTCTCCCCCATATGTACATGTGTGACCAAAATTGGACTCAGTGGATTATTATTTGTAAAAAGAGAAAGCAGACAAAGTTGTGACAGGGTGGATCTGAGAGGAGTTAGAGGGAGGAATGGGGGAGAAAATGAGCAAAATATATTGTATACATCTATCAAATTATCAAAAAATTAATTGAAATATATTTTAAAAAGCAAAGTATGGGAGGTTGGAGAGATGGTGTGGCAATTGAAGAGCAAGTATGGGTCTTACAGAGGACTTGAGCTTTATTCCCAGTTCCAGAGGATCTGACACCTTCTTCTGGCCTCTCCAGGCACCCACACACAATATACACTCACACATCCAAATAAACATACACATAAATAAAAAGAAATAAGTCTTTTAAAAGACAGGGTCTCCAATCCATCTTCAGCTGACTGAATGTTGTATGATAGCCCTTCTCCAAAGCAGAGGTGGAAGGTTCTGGTTTCACCACACATTTTATAAACACATTTTCTTTTTTGAATTGGTCTATAGATTGTAGGTCTCTTTTGTATATAACCTCTATTATTTTGCTTAAAAAAAAGTCTGTTCATATTTAATGCCCTGTATTAGTCAATGATTTGTGTTCAACATTATTTGAACCATTTGCCATTAACGAAAGAGAAATACTTATTTGTGTTTTAAATAAAAGTGATATAGGAAAAAAAAAAAAAAAAGACAGGGTCTCACTCAGAAGACCATATTGATTTACAGAGATTCACCTGTCTCTAACTCCTGACTGATAGGATTAAAGATGTACATCACCACCCAGGGCCAAAAATAAATCTTCAAAGCAATCAATCAATCAATCAATAGCAAAATATGGTGGCTAAGCCCATAGTGTTGACAAACACCCTTAGCCCCAGTATTCAGAGGCAGAGGCAAGTGGATCTCTGTGAGTTCAAGGCTAGATAGCCTGGTTTAATTAGAAAGCTCCAGGAACCATCTCAAAAACCAAAACCAAAATAAAAACAAACAGACAAAAATTACCAAAAGAAAAGCAACCAACCGGGGCTGGTGAGATGGCTCAGCGGGTAAGAGCACCCGACTGCTCTTCCGAAGGTGATAAGTTCAAATCCCAGCATCCACATGGTGGCTCACAACCATCCGTAACGAGATCTGGTGCCCTCTTCTGGAGTGTCTGAAGACAGCTACAGTGTACTTACATATAATAAATAAAATAAATCTTTAAAAAAAAATTTAGAAAAGCAACCAACCAACAATCACCCAACCAGCCTCCATCCAGTACATACTTTTATTGCAATCACAGATCTGCACCCTACTGCCCACCTGGCAGTTCCTCCTGGCTCCCACCTGGGATACCCAGGTAAGACACCTACACACCAATCTCCCAGACTCCTGGGACCCCAGCAAGCTCAGCAGATATGAGCTCTGCCCCATCCTACTGGAGTTCCATCTTCCTTCCAGTCCACACCTGTCTTAGTTAGGGTTTCCATTGCTATGAAGAGACAACATAACCAAAACAACTCTTATAAAGAACATTTAAGCCGGGTGTGGTGGCGCACGCCTTTAATCCCAGCACTCGGGAGGCAGAGGCAGGCGGATTTCTGAGTTCGAGGCCAGCCTGGTCTACAAAGTGAGTTCCAGGACAGCCAGAGCTATACAGAGAAACCCTGCCCCGAGAAAAAAAACAAACAAGAACATTTAATTGGGGCTAGCTTACAGGTTCAGAAATTCAGTCCATTATTTTCAAGGTAGGAAACATGGTAGTGTTTAGGCAGGCATGGCACTGGAGATGGAGCTGAGAGTTCTACATCTTGTTTTGAAGGAAACCAAGAGAAAACTGACTCCTAAAGGAGCTAGAAGGAGGTCTTAAAGCCCAGCCCTACAGTGACATACTTCCTCCAAGAAGGCCACACCCACTCTAATAAGGCCACACCTAATAGTGCCATTCCCTGGGCCAAGCATATTCAAACACCTGTACCTACAATAGCAGATCTGCACCCCACTGCCCACCCCACAGCTCTGCATACTTCCTGGGAGGCCTGCTCCTACTCAAGACACCCAGATGAGACACACCCACACACCAATCCCCAGCCTGCAGGGATCCCAGCAAGCCCAGCAGCCGAGCTCTGCTACATCTTTTCAGAGTTCCATTTTCCTTTTGCAGCTCCATCTTCCTTCCGGTCCACATCTCTAAATCTTGGCTTGGCATTCCACTAGCCAGCCCACAGCTCTGCCTACATCCCGGGAGGCTGACTTCCACCTGAGACACCCAGTACAATCCCCTCTTCTGGTCCACACCTCCACCTACAATCAAGGATCTGCACCCCGCACTACAGCCCACAGCTCTGCCTGCCTTTTGAGAGTTCTGCTACAATCTGAGACAACCAGTCCCAGAGGCTTGCTACTGCCACAGACATCAGGCCAGCCAAAGAGACTAAAGACAAGCTCAAAAAGATAATCAACATAAGCCAGTACAATAGGGCACCACCAGAGTCCAGCTTTCCTACTACAGCAAGCCCTGGATGTCCTAACACACCTGACTATGTGTTAAGACTATGTCCCTCAATTAAAGAATGGATAGAGAAAATGTGATTTATTTACACAATAGAATACTATTCAGCTATCAAAAACAAGGATATCATAAATTTTGCAGGCAAATGGATGGAACTAGAAAATATCCTGAGTGGGGGTAACCTAGACCCAAAAGGACATGTGTGGTATGTACTCTCTTATACGTGGATATTAGTCATAAAGTACAGGATACATACCTATGATACACTCCATGGACCCAAAGATGTTAAACAAAAATGAAGGCCCAAGCAAGGATGTTTGAATCTCACTTAGAAGGTGTAATAAGATAGTCATAGGAGGCAGAGGGAAGGAGGAAATTGGATGGGAGTGGGGCAGTGGAGTATGGGGAGATTAGGATCAGGTGTGGGGAGAGACAGGAAAGAAGCCCAGAGGGACAGGAGAATGAATGGAAATCTGTAGTTCCTGGGATGTGGGGGGGAATCTCTAGAAAGTCCCGGAGACCAGGGATGGGGGAGTCTCCAAGGAGTCAATGTAGATGACTGTAGCCAAGATGCCTAAAAAAGAGGGATATGGAACCTGAAGAGGTCACCTCCTGTAGTCAGGCAGGACCCCTAATGGAGGGATAAGGACACCAACCCACCCATGAAACTTTTGACCCATCATTTGTCCCGTCAAAAAGAAATACAGGGACAAAGGTGAAGCAGAGATTGAATGAATGAATAACCGATTCCAGCCCAACTTGAAACCCATCCCATGGGTAAGCACCAATCCCTGATGCTATTAATGATACTGTTGTGCTTGCATCGGGAGTCCAGCATAATTATCCTGAGAGGCTCTCCCTAGCAGCTGACAGATACTCAGCTAAACATTGGATTTAGGTTGAGGACTCTTATGGAAGAGTTGGGGGAAAGATTGAAGGCCCTGAAGGGGATAGGAACTCCACGGGAGGAACAACAGAGTCAACTAACCTGGACCCCTCAGAGCTCTCAGATACTGAGCCACCAACCAAAGAGCATACACAGGCTGGGCCGAGGCCTTCCATACATATGTAGCAGATGTTCAGCTCAGTCTCCATGTGGGTCACCCTACAACTGAAGCAGAGGCTGTACCTAAAGCTGTTGTCTGACTGTGGAGTCTCTTCCTCAAGAAATCTGCCTTGTCTGGCCTCAGTGGGAGAGGATGAGCCTAACACTGCAGAGCCATGATACTGCAGAGCCATTATACGACAGGGTAGGGAGACACCCAGAGGGGCCCCACCCTCTCAGAGGAAAAGTGGGAGGAGGCACTCTGTGAGGGGATCATTGTTTGGGATGTAAATGAATAAATTAATCATAGAAAGAAAAAAAGAAAAGAAATAAAAAACCACCAGATTTTTAAACAGAGAGATGGGTCAGAGGGTAAAGGTACTTGCTACTAACTCTGCTGACCTGAGTTCAATCTTTGGGACCCACATATTGGAAGGAGAGAGCCAACTGCCTTAAGCTTTCCCTTGCCCTCTCCACATACACTGTCATAGCACACATGCTCCAACATGTACTACAGAAATAAATGTGAAAACAAGAAGCAATATGCTTTCTAGAACACGAATCTCCCAATTTATTTTAGCACCTGACACACACACACACTCAGACAAATAAATAAACATCCACAAAGAGAAATTTGGATACAACAGAGAGAAGATGATAAAGAATTACAATTAGAAATTATGCTGTGTCTGAAAACCAGGGAAAGCTGGACGCTTCCTTGGTAGAAGCCAGGAGAGAGTTCCTGCCCAGAACTTTAAGAAGCAACATTTTGTTAATACTTTTAGACTTCTGGTGTCTAGGACTGTGATAGTGATGTTTTTGTTTGTTTAAACCACCTAACTTGTAGTTCTACATTATAGTCCCAGAAAGCTAACAGAACTTTCTTTCAGGGATGACAAATTGTTTAAGATACAATTGCACAGGTAGGGGGCTGGTGAGATGGCTCAGTGGTTAAGAGCTCCGACTGCTCTTCCGAAGGTCCCGGGTTCAAATCCCAGCAACCACATGGTGGCTCACAACCATCCGTAACAATTGCACAGGTAGGAAAAAAGAGCAGTATTTTAATCTCTAGGGCCCCAGACAACTGAGATGTGGGGGCCATTCCCATAGAAGTGAGCTGTGTTCCCTAATACAGCCAGAGAGATGTTTGTTTAGATATAACAAACCTAACTTTGTAACACGCAGCGTGGCTTACACACACACACCTCACTCACAACACTTCATATATTTATCCCTGCCTTTGGTTTTCTTGCATTTCCACATTTGCAGTCAAGGTTTCAATACAGTCTTTTTTTTTCTGCTGTCTACAGCAGAGCAGGTCCTATGCTTGTTAGCTTTAAAGTCTGTTCACGTGTTAGAACCACACATCTGTCCTAGGGAGATACAGATTATTGTTGCAGCTCTCCCAGGAAGTACTTCATACAAAAAATCCGGAAGGTGGAGAGTGAGTTCCTGCAGCCATATTTCAGAGGCTGCTCTGAAGGGTCTGTGAGAGCAGGCTTTCCCTGGGGGATTTGGCAGCTGTGACAAGAGTGAAGATGGGTGCTGCTTCTGGAGCGGGAGAGCCTCATGCAGAACAGTGTGGAACTCGCCAGAAGTTCTTTATGTCAGAGGTTTGTCAGGATCCAGCTTTATAAATAAGGCTAAAACAAAGGAACAGATGATTGTAAGTTAACTGTTTTCTGTTTGATGAATTCAAGCAGGGAAACACAGAAAGGCTCTTTTTTTTTTTTTTTTGTATTTCGAAACAGGGTTTCTCTGTGTAGTCATTGATGTCCTGGAGCTCACTTTGTAGACCAGGCTGGCCTCGAACTCAGAAATCCGCCTACATTTTTTTTTTTTTTTTTTTTGAGACAGAATCTCTACCTTTCTACTCTCACCTCTTAGAAAACTTAAGAATCAACTTTTGGCTGCTGGTGGTGGTGGCATACACATTTAATACCAGCCACAGGAGGCAAAGGCAGGGGGATCTTTGTGAGTTTACAGTGACCCTGGTTTCTATAGTAAGTGCTAGGCCATCACACACACAGTGAAAACCCGTCTCAAAAATAAATTAATTTTTGACTTTCCTTTTTTTTTCCCCTGTTCCGGTCAACCCCGCTCGCTCCGCTCAACCCTGCTCGCCCTTCTCGCTCCGGCCGGCCCTGCTCGGCTCCGCTCGCTCTGGTTGGTCTCTCCAGTCCAAGGATTCGTTTTCTTATTATTCTTCATAAGTACGCTGTAGCTGACTTCAGATGCACCAGAGGAGGGCGTCAGATCTCATTACGGGTGGTTGTAAGCCACCATGTGGTTGCTGGGATTTGAACTCATCACCTTTGGAAGAGCAGTCGGGTGCTCTTACCCGCTGAGCCATCTCACCAGCCCAATTTTTGACTTTCAAATTCATTACCTTCCCTCACCTCTACCATGTCCTCCACTACTTCATGATTAATACTTCTATTAAGAGGTAGGTAGCACCGGGCGTGGTGACGCACGCCTTTAATCCCAGCACTTGGGAGGCAGAGGCAGGTGGATTTCTGAGTTCAAGGCCAGCCTGGTCTACAAAGTGAGTTCCAGGACAGCCAGAGCTATACAGAGAAACCCTGTCTCGAAAAACCAAAAAATAAAAATAAATATAAATAAATAAATAAATAAAGAGGTAGGTAGTCTGAGCCAACTGATATAGAAAGGTTTAATGAGCGTCCTAACAAGCTTTTCTTGTCAACCTGTCAGCCTTGGCACCTGAGAAAGGAGTCTCAATTGAGGGATGGCCTATATCAGATTGGTCTGTGGGAGCACAAGGTTCTGGGCTAAGAAGGCTAGGCATGAGCCTGCTCATTGAAGCAGTGTACCTCCATGGGACACTGTCTTAGTCAGGGTTTCTATTCCTGCACAAATATCATGACCAAGAAGCAGTTGGGGAGGAAAGGGTTTATTCAGCTTACATTTCCACATTGCTGTTCATCACTGAAAGAAGTCAGAACTGGAACTCAAGTAGGTCAGGGAGCAGGAGCTGATGCAGAAGCCATGGAGGGATGTTCTTTTTTTTTTTTTAAGATTTATTTTATTTATTATATGTAAGTACACTGTAGCTGTCTTCAGACACTCCAGAAGAGGGCGCCAGATCTCATTACAGATGGTTGTGAGCCACCATGTGGATGCTGGGATTTGAACTTATCACCTTCGGAAGAGCAATCGGGTGCTCTTACCCGCTGAGCCATCTCACCAGCCCCAGGGATGTTCTTTACTGGCTTGCTTCCCCTGGCTTGCTTAGCCTGTTCTCTTATAGAACCCAAGACTACCAGCCCAGGGATGGTCCCACCCACAAGGGGCCTTTCTCCCTTGATCACTAATTGAGAAAATGCCTTATAGTTGGATCTCATAGAGGCATTTCCTCAACTGAAGCTCCTTTCTTTGTGATAACTCCAGCTGTGTCAAGTTGACACAAAACTAGCCAGTACAGACACTGCCCTGAGTTCTATCCTGGACATCCCTTAATGGTGGACTGTGACCTGAAGCGTGAGCTAAAATAAATCTTTTCTTTCTTTAAACTGAATTTGGTCAGGACATTTTATCACAACAACAGAAGTAATCTAGAATAGAAAGACTTGGATTCCAAGCTTACAGCCTGGAATGGAGCTACAAACTGACTGTGGATTCAGATCATTAATGCCAGTTTCCCACTGATGTGAGTCTATGCTTTGCTCATTTTTTTTTTTTCAATTGAAAATGAGGTTGGGATGCATCAATCCTGGAACCATAACAACCTCCTATGTTGCTATGAGATACAGTCCTGGAATCAGATCAAAGGATATCTCACTTCCAATTCTGATGGATATTGGCAAATAGGCCTTTCACTAGCAATCTATAAGAATGCCTCTAGCCGAGCCGGGTGTGGTGGCGCACGCCTTTAATCCCAGCACTTGGGAGGCAGAGGCAGGCGGATTTCTGAGTTCGAGGCCAGCCTGGTCTACAAAGTGAGTTCCAGGACAGCCAGGACTATACAGAGAAACCCTGTCTCAAAAAAACAAAAACAAAAACAAAAAAAGAATGCCTCTAGCCACAGATCTGGGTATACAGCTCAGTGGCAGAGTGCCTGTCTAAGTCTAGCATGTACATACAAAGCCTTGGGGTTTGATCAGGCACTGAAATATGTCCTATCCACAAAACCAAACCAAACCAACCAACCAAACCAACCAACCAAAAATCAACAACAACCAACCTAAGCCAGGTGTGGTGTGGTGAATCAAGTCTATAATTCAGGTACTCAGGAAGTAGAGGCAGAGGATCAGGAATTCAGGGTTATCTTTTGCCACATAGCAATTTCAAGGCCATCCCAGGCTACACAAAACCTTGTCTCAAACAATAAACAATCAAATTAAAACCCAATTCCAAAACATTTAACGTGTTCTGTGCATGGCATGAAAGTCAACATTTCTGTGTGTTAAACAATGAAAGCAAACAACCCTAATCCAACCCAACCTCCAAGAGAGACAGTGGCAGCTTCTTACCTGTTGCCTCTGTGTGTAAAGTCTTCTCATCAATACTTTGAATAGTACAGGAAACAAAAAGTTTCCTTCCTTCAATTTTTTGAAGTTGGCTATTTACCACAACAACAGAAAGAAGGGGGATAGGTCTGTAGAAGGAAGAAAAATTTTTTTCACTAAATCTGTGTAGTACCAAAAAATTATCAGGTGCACAACAGAGTGCAGAGTCATACCCAATGCCAGTGAGTGGTTATCTCAGTTAGAACATTCCTTAGAGCTCCAACATCAACTGTTTCTCCTGCTTCCTTTCCCTACACTACTGCCTGCAGGAAGGAACAGGCATGTGGTCCCAGACTGGGCTTCTAGGCTTCAGTTCAAAGAGATCACTGGGGTTTCCAGCTGTTGTGGGGGAGATTTTCCCATTAGGAGATCCAGAACCTAGTCTGATGCCAGCAACAGGAAAACAGGCCATGAGGTAGTCTTGTCAGCTTCTCTGCTCTTCTCAACATTTTTTGGACCAGTTAGATGGTTCAGTAGGTGAAGACTTGCAGCCAAGCCTGAGTTCAATCTCAGGGATGCACATGGCGGTGGAGACCCTGCAAGTTGTCCTCTGACCCCACATGTATGCTGTGGCATACATGCACCCCACCCGGACTTAATAAACACACAGATGTAATTAAACATTTTCTTATAACTTCTTTTTAGAGCACTTGTTTGGCAACAGCCAGTGCCATCTGTAGAACTTGCTATGAGATAAACATCCCAGAACTGAGCTGTCCTATGTGGTAGCCACATGTGGCAACTGATCACTTGAGATGTGGCTACTATAAATGAGAGATTGAATCTTACAGTTAATCTATTTTAATTAAATATACTTAAATTTAAGTAGCTACATGTGTCTAGTGGCTAGTTATTGGAGAATCCTGGAGGTAGAATGGAGTACCACAATGAAAGGACCTTCTTCGAAGATCAGAGGCTGATGGGAAAGGTAAATCATGGAAGTGTCCTGTGCTCCAACAGCACCACCTTGTGGATGAAGGGACTATAAGACACAAGGAAGTTGTCACTGTGACTGTCCAAGTCCAGGTGTCCGTTTCTCATCTTTTAACATTCCATCCCCACTAGCTTTTGCTGACCCTGTTGATGGAGAGAGACATAGGGCTTTTCTTTTCTTTTGGTGTCTACTCAAGATTTGCCAAGCTCCTGGGGTCATTTTGCATTATTTCCTGTTCAGCATCTCACTTTCTTTTTAAAAATTTCTTTTTAAATTTTAAAATTATGTATGGCTTGTCTTTGTGATAGTATATGCAGGTTAGTGCAGTTTCCCAGAGAGGCCAGAGGAAGACACTAGATTCCCCTGGAACTTCAGTTACAGTAGTTGTAAACTCACTAATGTGGGTGCTGGGAACTGAACTCAGATCCTCAGCAAAAGCAGTCAGTGCTCAGCCTCTGACCCGTCTACCCAGTTCCCTTTAAAACTTCTACTTATTTATTTACTTACTTGTTGTATGTGTATGTGTATAAGGGCAGATGTGTATGTCTTGTGGAAAATGTTTATGAGGGAGGCCAGAGAACAATTTTTGAGAGTTGTTTTTTCCTACTTTGCTAAGGTAGGATCTACTCCAGGCTTGTTGGCTCGCACATTGCTGGCTGATTCTATCTCTGTCTGCAGTGTTAATGCAGTAGTGCTGGGTTACAGATTCCTGCCACACACAGCTTGATTCTTTAACTATTTTGAAGCTGTTTTCTGCATGAACCTACTATCACTTTTTTCTTTTTTTGGTACAAATTGATTTTTGCTGATCTTAGTTTTCTCACGCATCTTCCTTCTTTTAAAACTTTACTGTGTCAGGCCAGCAGGTATGGTAGTGGACACCCAGAAATCAGGAGACAGAGGCAGGAGTTCTCTGTGAGTTCAAGGCCATCCTGATCTATATGGAGCTCTAGGCCAGCCAGGGATACATAGAGACCTTGTTTCAAAAACAAAAATGAACGAACAGAAATCTCAAAATGTTTTCTGTATTTTTAAGTATATCACATGGTTCTCAGCTTTTTATATTTACTTGGATTTTGTAACATGTCTTCAGACAGATGTACATGCACAGACTTACTTGAGACTGATGTACAGGCACTGACTTACTGCAGACTGATGGACAGGCACTGACTTACTGCAGACTGATGGACAGGCACTGACTTACTGCAGACTGATGGACAGGCACTGACTTAATTGCTACACTGTCTTACTTTGTCTCCTATTTGATTCACATTTTCTGATCTTTTTATTCTTTTAGAGAATTTAACCGGGCGGTGGTGGCGCACGCCTTTAATCCCAGCACTTGGGAGGTAGAGGCAGGTGGATTTCTGAGTTCGAGGCCAGCCTGGTCTACAAAGTGAGTTCCAGGACAGCCAGGGCTATACAGAGAAACCCTGTCTTGAAAAACCAAAAAAAAAAAAAAAAAAAAAAAAAAAAAAAAAAAAAAAAAGAGAATTTAGGTTTTCCCTATTTTTTATTTGTATTTTTGTACTGCTTTGTTTATTAATTATTACTGTTTTGAATCTGCTCCCTACTGTTTGGCTTTTCTCCAACTCCAGCACTGTGCCATGTTCCGGCTTTCTGCTCTTCTGCAGGATGCAGACACTGACCCTGCTGCTGAGACCCGTGTTCTGCACTGCACCACTTACTTGCTCACTGTCTTCTTCCATCGCTTGTCTCTGGTCATTCTGTCATGGCTTTCCTTCCCTCTGTGCATTGCCCTATTTTTCTATAACCTTTCTCAAGTTTTGGCTCAATGAAAACCACTTGAGGTGAGGACTTTGTCTCTGAGCCTCTGCTGTTGCTGTTGGGAGGTTTATTGCTAGGGTAATGGTGCCCTCTTGTGTCTGAGACAGCTCTCTAATGCTCCTTTGTCTCTTTTTTTTTTTTTTTTCCTGAGATAGGATTCCCTGGCTGTCCTGGACTCACTTTGGCATACCAAGTTGGCCTCAAACTCAGAGATCCCCCTGCCCTCCGCCTCCCAAGTGCTGATTAAAGGTGTGGACCATCACACCAGAGCTGTCTCTGCAGCTTCTCTAGAACATTTGCACAGATTATTATTATTATTATTATTATTATTATTATTATTATTATTAATTATTTTTGTTTTTCCAGACTGGGTTTCTCTGTATAGCCCTGGATGTCTTGGAACTCACTCTGGAGACCAGGCTTGCCTCAAACTCAGAAATCCACCTGCCTCTGCCTCCTGAGTGCTGGGATTAAAGGCATGCGCCACTACTGCCCAGCTTAGATTACTGTTATTTATCCTGATTAATACTTGTTGTATTTTCTGTGGATTTGTATTGTTCTTTCATTCTAGACCAGAATATGCTCATCCATCTGTTTCTTCTTTGGGGCTCTTATTGGAGCTTTGAAATGCTCCTGTTATATCCCACCCTCTTCTTCTCTATAGTGGGTTCAAAGCATCTCTCTCCCTCCCCCTCATTCATGAAGTAATTTCAAGCCACTATTTACTATATTGAATTGGCATCTCTGGGTACATCAGTAGTCCTAGCATCCTTCTAGGAAAGGTGTTCTCAACTCTTACTGGATCTGAGGTCACAGAGAGGCCAATGCTGTGTTAACTTGGAAGAATCCATGTCAAGCTGACTGGAATTCTGCTTCTCACTTTGCATTTAAGCTTATTATGTCTACCATTAGTTTAGCTGCAGTGGGCACGTTAATAAAATTGAGGGATGTACTTGAGCATCTCACTGAAATCATGGAGCAGATGAGTCGTGCTCACCACCACCAAGCACTGCGGTCTGTTGAATGGGATCTGGAATAAATCTTAACAGAGGAGGGACTATCATGTAGGGAGATATGATTTGAGGTTTCACTGGGTTATGAGATCATAAAAAGCATGAGATTATAGAGTATGTAAGTGAATTGTTGGTGGGATTTAATTTAATTGTGAGCTTCCCAAGTGTGTAACCAGCTGAACACACTGACCTGAACTCCTGAAAGGCAGAGTTCTCACTCTGAGAACAAAGTGTAGCCTAAACTCTTACCAGGACAAAACCCATCTAGCTAAGGATGCCTGCAGCCATTCTTTTTTCTCTTAAAGAACAGGAGCAAAGCTTTGCTTTAAGTAACTGTAGTGTACGAGCTAAATTACAGAGTGATTTCCTAAGCGGTAAGGATTCACTTTCATAACCCTTATGTGGTAGTGAGACCCTCTATACAGATGCAGCACAAGATGAGGCAATTTCAACAGGAAAAGAAAAGAAAGCTTGGGTCACAGGTTTAAATTTCTCTCTGTCTCTCTGTCTCTGTCCCTCTGTCTTTGTCTCTCTCTGTCTCTGTCTCTCTCTCTCTCTCTCTCTGAGACAAGGTTTCTCTGTGTTGTCTTGGTTGTCCAGGAACTTGCTTTATACACCAGGCTAGCCTCAAACTCAGAGATCTGCCTGCCTCTGCCTCTGCCTCTCTGCCTCTCTGCACCTCTGTGCCTCTGTGCCTCTGCCTGCGCCTCGGCCTGCACCTCTGCCTCTCTCTCTGCCTCTCTCTCTGCCTCTGCCTCTGCCTCTGCCTCTGCCTCTGCCTCTGCCTCTGCCTCTGCCTCTGCCTCTGCCTCTGCCTCTGCCTGGGGAGTTCTGGGATCAAAGGTGTGTGCCACCAGCATCCAGCCAGTATTTCCTTCTGCTAGATGGAATCAGGAGGTCCAGTGGAGAGCTTCCCACCTGATAGGCCATAAAGCAGTTACAGGCTGAAACACTGCCACCCCTTGTAGCACCACCATTTTTTAGCATGTCCTTCCCAACATATTTAGAGACAAGGAAATAGCATAGATAGATTGGCTGGCTGGGAGCTGAGATGACTAAGTTTTGCTTCTTAAAAGCAAGAAGGGAGGCTGGAGAGATGGCTCAGAGGTTAAGAGCACTGACTGCTCTTCCAGAGGTCTTGAGTTCAATTCCCAGCAACCACATGGTGGCTCACAACCATCTGTAATAGGATCTGATACCCTATGATACCCTCTTCTGGTATGTCTGAAGACAGCAAGAGTATATTCATATACAAAAAAAAAAAAAAAAAAAAAAAAAAAAAAAAAAAAAAAAAAAAAAAAAAAAAGCAAGAAGGGGGCTGGTGAGATGGCTCAGTGGGTGAGAGCACCCGACTGCTCTTCCGAAGGTGATAAGTTCAAATCCCAGCAATCACATGGTGGCTTACAACCACCCGTAATGAGATCTGACGCCCTCCTCTGGTGCGTCTGAAGTCAGCTACAGCGTACTTATGAAGAATAATAATAAATAAACGAATCCTTGGACCGGAGAGACCAACCGGAGTGAGCGGAGCCGCCGGAGCGAGCGGGGTTGACCGGAACAAGGGGGAAAAAAAAGCAAGAAGGTGGGGCTGGAGAGATGGTTCAGTGATTAAGAGCATCAACTGCCTTTCCAGAGGACCTAGGTTCAAATCCTAGTACCCACAAGGCAACTCATAACTATCTGTAACTTCAAGATCTGACATTCTTACACAGATATATATGCAGGCAAAACATCAATGCACAGAAAATAAATAATTAAAATAAAATAATACCTTTTAAAAAAAGGTAAAAAGGCTGCAATGTTCATAAGATTTCAACTTTTTTTTTTTTAAATTAAAAATGCTATTCTGTGACTTGTGTGGGAACATAGTCAATCCCATTAGAGGAACCTTGAGAAAGAAGAAAGCTGGCTGTGGCATAATATTTCTTTTGGTTGTTCGAGACAGGGTTTCTCTGTCCTGGAACTCACTCTGTAGACCAGGCTGGCCTCGAACTCAGAAATTCCCCTGCCTCTGCCTCCCAAGTGCTGGGAGGAGCTCAGTGTCTGGTGTCTTTCTTGGCCACTCTCTATTTTATTTTCTGAGCCAGGGTCTTTTACTGAGCCTGAAGCTCACTGACCTGCTGAGATGGTCTGGTCAGCACATCCAGGAGTCCTATCTCCACCTCCCCAGCGCTGCAACTGCAGTCATGTGGTATCATGCATAGCCTTTTCTAAAGTGGGTACACAGAACAAACTTGACCAACTGAGTAATCTTTCTTCCCTCATAGTAAGGGTCAAGAATGGGCACAATGAGCAAATGACAAATGGAAAACCTGGATATTTACATGTAAAAGAATGAATGTAGACCCTTGTTTGTGGAAGCCTGAGTGGCTTAGGACACCTTTCCTGATTGCTCTTAGATGATAAATTGTATAAGTAATTTTAATTTGAGGTTACTATTATTGGCCACTAGAGAGGAAGAAGTTAAACTAGCAACCCCTGCTTTTGCCAGAGGGAAGGTAAAGGGCAGCGGGGACTACAAAGGAAGCTAAGTAGCTCTGTCTCCTCTCTAACTGGACTCCTGGGTAAGCAGTCCAGGGCTTGGCAACTACACTGGCTGTGATTTTATAAACGAAGTTTTACTCAAGCAAAGCTATCCTTACACACTATCAGAAACTGCCTCTTGTGCTTCCATGGCTGTGTCCCAGCCTACACAGGCCACAAATAGAAAAACAGAAAAACAGAAAAAGTTTACTCACCTCTAAAATAAACTTTTCTATAGGATGGTCTTAACATAATACAACTAAAAATTATCTATAGACAATAAACTTACAGTCTATGAAGCATGGCTTCCAAAAACTAGTAGTCATGTAATACAGCGTTTGTGACATGAAAAACGGAGATGCTTAACAACTATGTACAACTATATGTTTGTGGTAACAACCCATGACCTCTCTTGGACACTTCTTTTTTTGTTTGTTTGTTTTTTGTTTTTTGAGACAGGGTTTCTCTGTGTAGCCCTGGCTGTCCTGGAACTCACTCTGTAGACCAGGCTGGCCTTGAACTCAGAAATCTGCCTGCCTCTGCCTCCCAAGTGCTGGGATTACAGGCGTGCCCACCACTGCCTGGAGAGCCTCCTTACTTTGAAGCCTTTGCTCTTACACTGTTTTTCCCTACAGTTGCTAGAGGCCACTCTGTTGTTTGGTGTAGGACTGTAGCTGGATGGTGTAGGGCTGTAGCTGGATGGTGAAGATCATGGTGAATCTTGCTTTTGATGGATTCAAACTCATTTGCACTCAGTTTCTCTGTGTGAAGTTATGAGAAATCTCTCTCTCTCTCTCTTTTTTAACAGGTGGGAATATTTGGTTGCTGCTGAACCTGAGGGCCTGGGTTTAATCTGTGGGATCCACATGGTAGAAAGAGAGAATTGACTTCCATGGGTTGCCCTACAAGCTCTGTATGCACATCATATTTGCCCTTCTCTCATATATACAAGTTAATAAAAATAAAAACAGATTATTTTCCTAGATGATGTTTTACTCAAACACAGAGAGTCACGGCCTACAACTGGCATAGATCCCAGCCTCTTTACTGATGGAAGGACTAATTCTGAAGCACAAAATTTTCTTCTCAGAACTTCTTTGTACAGTTTGTCTGAAGTTCTCTGCAGAACTTTAATAGCTCAGGCTTGGTGGCGTCCTCACTGTCCCTGTCCTTTACTAGCCCTTTGGGAGCCCTTCTTGTATAGTAACAGACATACATCTTGACTTAGGACCTGCTGCTGGAGACTCTGACTTAAGAACGTAAAGAGAATAATCACAGACTTACTTCTTATAGTTGATGTTGAGGTTGGCAGTCATGGCAATGCCTTCGGCAATTGCACACATGCCAGTAGTGATATCAATGATGGTTGCAATGGCACCTCCATGAACAAATCTAGTCACAACAGCAGCGGAAAATAAAGTTAAGAAGTTCAGGAGATAGTCTCTTAAGACAGAAATTATTTAAGTGTCTTTATACATTTACCTTATGTTCAGTATACTTAACGTTAAATAAAATTCATATCCTTAACTTTGTCCATAACAGAAAGGATACTTATAATAAAACTGAAGCTTAGTAGTAATCATATCATAGCACAATAAAGCTAAAATTTATATAAGAAACATTATGCTTGTATGTATACACATTTCTTGTTTAAGTTAGAAAGTGAGGCTGGAGCCATGGCTTAGCAGTTAAGAGCTCATACTCTTTCAGAGGACCCAAGTTCAGTTCCCAGAACCCATGTTGGTTGGCTCACAAACACCTGCAATTCCAGTTCCATGAGGATCTGACACCCACATGAGTGTGCACACAAACACACATATACACTCATCACACACATTCACACATTCATATGTACATGCACAAACTCACATGCATACACACATTCATGCACACACACACACACACACACACTCACATGCACATATACACACTTATATACATACACACACTCATATGCATGCATATGCACACACTCACACATACATACTCACACACACACACATGCACACACATGCACACACACACACACACACACACACACACACACAGAGTTTAAAATAATAATAAAAGAAATCTCTAAAGTTTAGGAAGTATAGATAAATAGAAGGAAGAAACCTTAAGTATCTTAATACTACCACCACATCATGGCTAAACCAATACAAATGTGTTCATCACACTCTGTTGTTCTATGTCCTATAATAATATATTATATACATCATTTAATAGTATGTTGACATTTTCAAGTGTAACCAATATAGAAAATTTAAAATAGTATGTTATAGACATCTTTCCATTTTAGTAAGTATGTATCCACATTACTATTTTAATGTCATCTTTGTAGTCCCTGGATTTGTGAGAATAAAACTCTATCAGCTCCATGCTGCTGGGTCATGGTTCTTACCCAGGTACTCCTTGCAGGTGAAGACCTCCTTGAAACAAGCAGACCATCCTCTTCTCAACGTTGTTATAGAACATCGCATACTCAAAGCCTAACCCTTCCTCAAAACTTCTGGTAAACTGTTGGGCCTTTGACATTTGTTCTTCATTCTTAAACTTCGAGTCTGTAAAGAAATAGAGATATGGGTAGAAGAGGAAAAAAAACCAGATATAAGATAAATGCCATGACAGAATTAAGCTCCTTTATACTGATGAAATCACACATGGATGGATAACTGATTAAAATGCCAGTGAAAGGAATGGAAAGGTCATAAGAAACAGCACAGTGGCTAGGGCTGTAGTTTAATTGGTAGAGTACATGTCTAGCATGCTCAAAGCTCTAGTTTCTTGATCTCCAGCATCACAAAAAAACCTCTATGGCAGTAGAAGATTATAACGTTGGCACTGGGAGGTAGAAGATGAGAAGTTCACGGCCATACTTGGCTACATAGTGAGTTTGAGGCCCGTTTGGACTATATGAAACCTTGTCTCAAAACAAAATAAAACTCTGGGCAGTGGTGGCGCACGCCTTTAATCCCAGCACTCGGGAGGCAGAGGCAGGTGGATCCTTGACTTCGAGCCCAGGCTGGTCTGCAGAGTGAGTTCCAGGACAGCCAGGGCTACACAGAGAAACCCTGTCTGGAAAAATTAAAAACCAAACTAAATCAACTAACCAATCAATCTACCAACCCCCAAAACCAATCAACCAAAACAAACATGTAAACATACACATGAAGCAGCTTAACATACATGTAAACATACATGGACAGAATGAAAAAGAAAGCATAGTACCTACGCACACATAGGAATTACTGAATATGGTATATAAATGCTAGTAGTAAACTGAGCAAAATTGTGAGGTACAGTCGGAAACTCTTCTTGGCATCAGTCTGGTTTAAATGGTCTTTAACAAGAATGAATAACCTAATACCAACAAAATACTCATCCACTTGCTACAGCACTTCGAAAGCAGACACATTTAAATAATAGACTGTTTTAAAAACACATATACATGGAGTGAAACTACCCAGAGATGAAAAGGAACCATTAACATGAACAGTAGAGCATGGGGATGGGACAGGCTGTACCAGTACAGACGCCGCGTGAATGTGGATGTGATTATAATCTGCTATCCTGAATCAGAAACATAGGTAGTTCAGTACAATACATTGCCATATTTGGGTTAGAACCATACGAGCTCCTGAAATCAGCTTAGGAGTTCAACATTTCTGGTCAAGAATATCAAACTGTGAGGGATCTCATAAAAATGAGAAAAATAAGTAGAAAAAAATGTGTTAAGAGAATTTGAGCTTCAGGTTCTACCCCTGTTTAACTGAGGCAGAATTATTTGTAAATGCTCTTTTGTCAAGATTCCCAGGGGTGTCACGTTTGGGTTAAAGCCCAGGACTGGCTAATGCTGAGGGCAGTAGAGCAACAGCAGGAGACTGGCACACTGAAGTACATGATGATGGGTGGGAGGGGGGCTCAGATGGAGGACAGGAGGTGAGGGCCAACTTTACACCAGAAAATGAACTCCAAAATTGCCATGTAGACCAGTAATGGCTTCCATGCCTAGATCATTTCAGTCAAGCCGACCAGGTAGAAGCCAGGTTCCACCAGGTTAACTGCGTGAAGTCAGAATAATTTTAGTGAAAAAAAAAATACCATTTTTAAAGTGTAAGGGATGAGACCCAAGGCCCTCCTCTAAAAAGGTGGATCTGGTGGGATGGGGCAGGGCATGGTTTCAGTAGAACTGGGTCTATGCAGCCCAGGATGGTTTCAAACTCTCATCTTCTTGTCTGTGTCTCCTGAGTATTGTAACTATAGACACCTTTCACCATCCATAGTATTAAAATTTACTTAAAAAATTTTTTTAAAGATTTATTTATTTATTACATGTAAGTAAGTACACTGTAACTATCTTCAGACACTCCAGAAGAGGTCATCTTGTTACGGATGGTTGTAAGCCACCATGTGGTTGCTGGGATTTGAACTCAGGACCTTTGGAAGAACAGTCAGTGCTCTTAACCACTGAGCCATCTCTCCAGCCCTAAAATTTACTTTTAAGTAAATGAATAGTTAAAATTTAATGTTGGTTACTTAAAAGTTCTTCTCTTCCTGTGATAATTCTTGGCTTTAAACTGAAGAATCTAAACAGAAACCTGAAAATGACCAACTATTCATGTTAAAGTAATTTGAATGTGTGTTTCATTTATCCCTTCAGCCATGAGGACATGGAGACATGGAATGGGAAAGTACTTTTTCTATGCTGTGTAGAACCAGAATTCCAAGCATGTGTGAAACTAAGTGTGGTGGTTGGTTTATTTTATTTTATTTTGGTTTTCTGAGACAGGGTTTCTCTGTGTAGCCCTGGCTGTTCCGGAACTCACTCTGTAGACCAGACTGGCCTTGAACTCAGAAATCCGCCTGCCTCTGCCTCCCAAGTGCTGGGATAAAAGGTGTGCGCCACCACTGCCCGGCGGTGGTTGGTATTTTTGTCAATTTGACACAAGCTAAAGTCATTTGGGAAGAGGGAGCCATAACTGAGGGACTGCCTCCATCATACTGGCCAAAGACAAGCTGGAGGGACATTTTCATGAATAGTGATTGATTTGGGAGGGCCCAGCCCACTGTGGGTCGTGGCATACCAGAGTCCTGGGTGATATAAGAAAATAGGCTGAACAAGCCACATGGAGTAAGTCAGAAAGCAGCCTTCCTCTGTGGCTTCTGCTTCGTTATTGTTTCCTTTTATGATTGCTTTTTAAAGCAGTAAACATAAAATAAACCCATTTTTCCTAAAGTTGCTTTTAGTCATGGTGTTTATAGCAACAGAAAGCAAGCCAGGACACTAAGTTCTAATGATTAACTTGAGAAATGTTCCGCTTTGAATGGCCCCTAAGACCGTAAGACCAAATAAAATCACAATGATAAAGAATACAGTGTACTTACTGCAGAGCTCACCCTGCTTGTGGGGATTTATGGTAAGCAGGCCCTAGGGCATGAGCATAGGAGAGCTGGCCCTGCCACTTGTCTTCCTTGGGGTGGGGTGGGGTGGGTAAAGGAGAGATGTCCACCCCCAACCCTAACCCTGAGTAACCCTGACCCTGAATAACCCTAACCCTAATCATCCCCTACAGTAAATAGATGATGTACTAGCTGGTTTTGTGTGTCAACTTGACACAAGCTGGAGTTATCACAGAGAAAGGAGCCTCCCTTGAGGAAATGCCTCTATGAGATGCGTTTTCTCAATTAGTGATTAAGGAGGAGAGAGTCCAGCCCATTGTGGGTGGTGCTGTCCCTGGGCTGGTAGTCCTGGGTTCTATAAGAAAGCAAGTTGGGCAAGCCAGGGGAAGCAATCTAGTAAGCAGCCCCCCTTCATGGCCTCTGCCTCAGCTCCTGCCTCCAAGTTCCTGCCCTGTGTGAGTTCTTATCTTGATTTCTTTTGGTGATGAATAGCAATGGGAAAGTCTAAACTGAATAAACCAACCAACCAACCTCTCTGAAAATTAAAATACTTAATTGAGGGCTGGTGAGATGGCTCAGCGGGTAAGAGCACCCCACTGCTCTTCCGAAGGTGATAAGTTCAAATCCCAGCATCCACATGGTGGCTCACAACCATCCGTAACGAGATCTGGCGCCCTCTTCTGGAGTGTCTGAGGACAGCTACAGTGTACTTACATATAATAAATAAATCTTAAAAAAAAAACTTAATTGATACAAAATATGTTAAAAAGCAAACAAACTCAGAATGTCAGGAAGTGTAATTTCTGAGTGTTGGGTATGAGGTAGATTGTCATTGGACTTAAAGTCTGAGAGATTAGAGGGTGTGTTGGCTAGTTTATGTGAACTTGACACAAGCTAGAGTCATCAGAGAGGAGGGAGCTTCAATTGAGAACATGCTTCAGTAAGATCTGACTGTAGGGCATTTTCTTAATTAGTGACCAATGAGGGAGGGCATATCCCATCTTGGATGGTGCCAACCCTGGGCTGATGATCCTGGGCTCTATAAAAAAGCAGGCTGAGCAAGCCATGGGGAGCAAGCCAGTAAGCAGCACTCCTCCATGGTCTCTATATCAGCTCTTGCCTCCAGGTTCCTGCCTGGTTTAAGTTCCTTTCCTCACTTCCTTTATTAATGAAATGAAACATGCAAATGTAAGCCAAAGAAACCCTTTCCTCCTCAACTTGCTTTTAGTTATGGTGTTCCATTACAGCAACAGTAACTCCAACTAAGACAGAGGGTGATTCAAGTGTTCTGACCTTCTCAGAGGGATGGAGCCAGATTCTGAGATAAAGAGAAAAGAAATTGGTGATGTCAGCTTCAAGATGCCAGTTTGGGACTGTAAGTGTTGCAGTTCTGAAGAGAAAGGCTTCACCTACAGGAGTGTTACAGCTCTGCTCTGGCTGTGGGGAAGGTTTCCCCAATGCAAGTGTAACAGCTCTGCTCCAAGAGGTACCCTGGTAGTCAGGAGCCAAGGAATACCACAAAGTCATACTGCACAACAAACCTCACAGAAGGAATTTATTGGAAGGGAAAAGCCCAGTGGGTGATTCCGAGAAGCCACAGGGAACTGAAAAGAAGCCAGGGTTTACATGAGGTTTCTTGGGGGTGGTGTTGGGGTGGTGGCACTTCCTAGGGTGGAAATTTCCAGGGTGAGAGCTGGTAGGATTTCAAGTCCTGAGCTTGGGGTGAGCTCAGGGATTTTTTTTTTTTTTCTCATGGATTGGCAGGGTTCTGTGGCAAGCTCCTTGATTGGTAGGATTCTGTTTCTTGGCCCTGGTTTTGGGCTGGGGTTGGGGTGCAGCGGGTGTCAAGTACAGGGTACTTTTCTTTTGGCCCTTTTACCCTACATGGATCATCTCATTTTTGACAGTGTGCTTTCTATTCTCTCATAATTCACAAAATTTAGTGAGATTTCTGGTCTGTAAACTGGGGACCATAGAACTCCCTGCACTGTATGTATTTATTTAGTCTCTTTCCTTTCTCTCTAACCTGCTCTCCATTTCCCTTCTTTCTTCTTTCCTTACCCTTCAGTCCTTCCATGTTCTGCTTCCCACCCCCTTTTTATCCTTCCTCCCCATCCAGAAAGGGGGCCTTGCTATGTAGCCCATGGTTTTGAACTTGCTATGTGGCCCGGCTGGCCTTGAGCTCAGGATCTTCCTGCCTCACCCTACTGAGAGGGATTACACACATGGAAGATCTACCATATCTAGCTCTAACTTCCCATTAAGTAATAACCAGTGCTTCAGTCTGCAACAGCACTTTACGCTGACATTCAAATATTATTTATGGGAAATAATTTATGCATTATTCTTACCAACAAAAAGGGTTTGGAACTGTTGAAGAGCCTGAGTAGGGTTTTG
This sequence comes from Mus minutoides, assembly GCA_902729485.2. NCBI lineage: Eukaryota > Metazoa > Chordata > Mammalia > Rodentia > Muridae > Mus > Mus minutoides. The sequence goes on along the minus strand of LR750217.1, from coordinate 144,987 downwards.
TCTGTGTGAAGGCAAGCGTTTCCAGGAGCCATCTTCACATTTCTTCATGAACTGATCAAAAAGGAGTCTGAGGTCCTTAGTCCAGCTGGGGTTAGGGAGAGCATAGTCCTTACGAACGACTTTCTCAGAAGAAAATAACCTCTAAAAGACAGACAAGAAAACGAGGAATAGGGGATGTGTAGTATTTCATACTTTCTGAAGTTCCTAAGAGCTCATTTGTCCCACACACCTTCACAGAAAAGGAGAATGACAAAGGGTCAGTGATTTGCCTAACTTCTCCCAGCTAGTTGCTGGTGGGGATAGCATTAGGCCCAGGTGAACCAGTCACCAGACATAGAGAGATGGATTGATATTATCAAAAGTATACAGGTGAGGCACACATAGGAAGCTGGAACACAAGGGATAGTATTGGTTCAGTATTTGGCTCTTTGGCATAAATACTGACAAACAGAAAGTAGCCATCTGGAAAGAGTAGTGTATATAAAACCAGAACCAAAACCAAACAAACATCAACAAAACCTGAAACAAATCTATAAAAATGCAAGGAGGCATGAAATCGTTTTGAAGGGTTTTATTATACTCTATGCAATAGGAACTAACAATTGTCCCCAATTTACAGATGAAATTAAAGTCTAAAAGAAGCTAGGCAATGTCAAAGTGTAAGAGAAGGAACAGAGTCCTAGGAGCCTCCCCCATTCCAGGTCTCTGGAACTTTCTAGAGGTTCTCCCCACCCCAGCCTCAACCCTAGCAGCTGCATATTTTCATACACTCTCCTGGTCCCCTGGGCTTCTTTTCTGTCTCCCCCACCCCAATACTTTATCTTACCTCCTTCTTCCCTCCTCCCTTTCCTATTCCCTTCCCCTTTCCAAAAACAAAATAAAATAAATGTTTTGAGATTGCATTTTAATTGCATCATTTCTCCCTTCCCTTTTACCTTCTAAACCCTCTTATATATCCTCCTCATTCTCCTTTAAATCCATGACCTCTTTTAAGATCAGTTGTTTTTGTATGTTTAGATGCATTTATATACCTATGCATAATTCCAGACATAGCCTGTTAAGTCCATATAATGTATGTATGTTTTGAGCACTGACTGTTTGGGACTGGGCAACCAATTGGGTGCCCTTCCCTGAGGAAGAGGACTGCCTTGTCTGGCCTCAGTGGAAGAGGATGTGCTTAATCCTGTAGAGACTTGATGCCTCAGGGATGGGGGATGTCCGGAGGGGGGCAACCTCTCAGAGTTGAAGGGGTTGGGGTAAGAACTCTGTGATGGGGGACCACGAGAGGAGGTAAGATTTGGGATATAAATAAATAAAATAATATATTAATAGAAAAAAAAAAGAGAAGGTGCAGAAGTATATAGAGGTGTAGGCAAAGCCTCAATGCTACACTAACTAGTTTGAATTCTATCTGCAGCACTCTCAGATTATTTAAGCAGGGAGTGATGTGATCAGATTTGGCCATAATAGGAAAGAGAGTGGTAATGTCTAAGATTGCAAATGAGGGTTCTCCTTGGAGGCACTTGGGTAACTCAGTGAGAATTATGAGATCGTAAGGCAGAACTTGGGGGCACCTTCCATAAAGCAATGAGGAAATAAGGTAAATACTACAGCCAGTCCCTGATGTATGAATGGCATTGTAGAAATAAATGATAGTTAATTACAATAAAGAATACAAGAGGGACAAGAGGAAGCTGGGAGAAGAGATGTTGGTGTCATGGTAACTAAGATTTCCAACCATGTTACTTCTCTGGAGCACTGAGCATTGCTGCTATTCCAGTCGACGACTAGAAGGTTGGAGGACTGGGAAGACGGGGTGTGATCTATGGAGGAGCATACTCAAATGCTCCCAGACAGCAGACAGGAAAGCTGCTGCAGAAACCTCACAACAGAAGATCACAGAAGGGATCTACCATGCGGCGTTCTACTTGTAGTCACCATCCTGATTGCTGTATGTGTCACTTGGGCCACACCCCCGATACCATGCTGCACTCACTGATGGGAGAATCAGCTTCTGCTGACTCCAATCCTGGTTCAATAAGAAGAACAGAGGGACTCTGCCTCAAGTACTCTATGAAAACAACAACAACAACAACAACAACAAACTGGTGAGATGTCTCGGTGGGTAAAGGGTAAAGCCTGCACCAGGTTTCACAACCCCAGCTGGACCCTTGAAACTTGTATGCTGGGAGGAGAGAAGGAAAAGTTGCCCACAAAGTTCTATTCACAAATACATAAATGCAAACAGAAGAACAACCAAACCCTTTGTCAGAGATAAAAGGAAGTCCTGATTTTGTGGTACTAGAGCATTGAGGAAACAAACAAACATTTTCCTGTAGCTCAGGATAAGCAACTTTATTTTCTATGCCACTTTGATCAGATAATCCTTTCAGAACCCAGCCTAGATAATCTGGCAAAGACAGACAAGCTCCACCCATTATTTCTTACTCTAAATACAACTGTGGTAAAATATTGATGCATCCAAGTTCTTCCCATTTACTGCACTGTATCCTGATTTATACTGCTAAGAAAGTTCATTTCACATTTTCCTGGCAAGCCTCCGGTGTGAGACCCCAAAGCATTTCCCAGGCCTGAAATGTGTTTCCCAGATCGCTAGCAATACAGCCAGTAAGAAGCTCTTTGTTCTCTATAGCCAGCAAAAAGCCTTTTTGTTTCTATACCTTACAACCAGAGAAGCGATAATTGTAAAAAGACCTAGTCAGGTGCTTGCCTGCCTCCCTGTGCCGAGGACGCGGAGATAACTCCATAAAGAAGAGCTGTAGCTCACCCCCACTCCCAACTCCTCCCAACTCCTCCCAATTCCTCCCAATTCCTCACTCTTTCCTTTAAAACCCCCCTACTGTTTCTGCTCAGGGTGGAACTCCTCTGCCCTGTGCTGGTGAAAGGAGTTCCTCCTCAGCTGGCTGACAATAAACCTCTTGCGGTTTTGCATCAAGCGGTTTCTCGAGTCTTTTGGGGGTGCCAACTCATCCTGGGACAGGAGCGACCCTGTTTCGGGGGTCTTACACTGGCAGCAAAAACCTTCTTGCATAGTTCTCAAATAGTAAACCTCATTCAGTAGGGTTTTTTTTTTTTCTTTCTTTATTTCTTTTTTTCTTTTCTCTTTATACTGCTCCTAGTAATGTCAGAAGCTACACCAGTAAAATCTCACCAACATGACTGCCTAAACCTGAGCTGGATAGGGAGGATGAGAACACCAACAAACAAGTTAAACCACCAGTGAACAGCGCAAGAGGCTTCGGCCCTACACAAAGAACTACAGGGAAGCAGTAAAGGGAATGGGAGGGAGATGTAGTCTTCCTCAGGGAAGGGCACCCAATTGGTTGCCCAGTCCCAAATAGTCAGTGCTTAAATATACATACATTATATGGACTTAACAGGCTAGGTATGGAATTATGCATAGGTATATAAATGCATCTAAACATACAAAACCAACTGATCTTAAAAGAGGTCATGAATTTAAAGGAGAATGAGGAGGATATATGAGAGGGTTTAGAAGGTAAAAGGGAAGGGAGAAATGATGCAATTAAAATGCAATCTCAAAACATTTATTTTATTTTGTTTTTGAGGAAGGATGTTACTATATACCCCACCTGGCCTTAAGTTTGTAATCTTTCTGTCTCCTAAATACTGGGATTACCGGCATGTACAATGGTGTCCAGCTTGAACTCAATCTCCTTCCTTCCTTCCTTCCTTCCTTCCTTCCTTCCTTCCTTCCTTCCTTCCTTCCTTCCTTCCTTCCCTCCCTCCCTCCCTCCTTCCCTTCCTCCCTCCTTCCTTCTTTCTTTCCACTATGAAGCCCTGGATGGTCTGGAATTCATTCTGTAGATCCGGCTGGTCCTTAATTTACAGAGCTCTGCTTGCCTCTGCCTCCTTAGTGCCAAGATCAAAGGTATGCACTAGCATGCCAACCCTTTGGAGGAATCAATTCTCTTCTTCTATCATGAGGGTCCCAGGGATTGACCTCAAGCTTGTATTTAGTAAGCACAGCACCCTCACCCCATCTCTGCTATTTGTTTGTTTGTTTGTTTATTTATTTATTTATTTATTTATTTATAGGGTCTCACTCAGTACCTTGCCTGGTCTGGTACTCTATATGTAGACCAGGCTGGCCTTGAACTCAGAGATCCACCTGTCTCTCCCTCCTAAGTGCTGGCATTAAAGGTGTGCATACCTGACCTTGTTGGAGGAGGTTTGTCCCTGAGTGAGGGTTTTGAGATTTTTACAGCTCAGACATTCCCAGTTAGCTCTTTGCCTCCTACTTGCAGGTAAGGGTGTATGCCCTCTGTAACACCTGCAGCACCATGCTTGCCTGCTACCATGCGCCCCACTGACAGCCATGGAGGACTCAACCTCTAAAACTGTAAGGCCCCCCCCCCAATATACTCCTTCTATAAGTTGCCTTGGTCACGGTATCTTCACAGCAATATGAAAGTAACTAAGGAAGGAAAAACTCTTAACTACCAAGCTGTCTCTCCAGGACCCAGTAATAAGCATTTTTGTTTGTTTGTTTTGAGACAGAATCTTATTGTATAGCCCTGGCTGTCCTGGAATTCACAATGTAGGTCAGGTTGGCCTCACTCACAGAGGTCAGTCTGCCTTTGCCTTCTGAGTGCTGGAATTAAAGGTGTGTGTCATATCACAGTGCTCGGTTTAATAATCACCCCACCCCCCTTTTTTGAGACAGGGTTTCTCTGTGTAGCCCTGGCTGTCCTGGAAGTCGTTCTGAAGATCAGGCTGGCCTCAGAGGTCCACCCGCCTCTGCCTTCTGAATGCTGGGACAAAAGGCATTCGTCCGACTACAACCCAAAAAATAGTTGCACTCCCCTGGAATTGAACCCCAGCCATAGCAGGGAGAGTACTGAATCCTAACCACTAGACCACCAGGGATGCTGGTTTATAATTATGAATCTGGGTTCATTTCATCCTTAGGTCTCTTTTCTTTTTTTAATATTTATTAGTCTCTCTGTGTGTGCAGGTGTGTCTGTGTGGTATGTGTGTGTGTGTACATGCTGTGGAACTCATGTGCAGGTCGAAGGACAATTCTGTGGAGTCAATTCTTTCCTTTCATTTTTACATGGGTTCCTAGGATTGAATTCAGGTTGCCAGGTTTCAGGACAAGCCATCTTGTTGGTCCCATTCAGATCTCTCAAGTAGGAAACTCCAGCTTGGATCAGTTTTCACTTTTTTTTTGGTTTGTCGAGACAGGCTTTCTCAGTGTAGCCGTGGCTGTCCTGGAACTCATTCTGTAGACCAGGCTGGTCTCGAACTCAGAAATCCGCCTGCCTCTGCCTCCCAAGTGCTGGGATTAAAGGCATGGGCCACCACCGCCCAGCTCACATCCTCTTATGGACTAAAGAAATACCGCTAATTAAAGACTTTTAGCAATCAGAATGCTCCCTGGGCTCTCCTATTTACCTAACTTAAACTTTTATTTATTTATTTATTTATTTAAAAAAAAAAGATTTATTTATTGTTATATATAAGTACACTGTAGCTGCCTTCAGACACACCAGAAGAGGGCATCAGATCTCATTATGGATGCTTGTGAGCCATCATGTGGTTGCTGGCATTTGAACTCAGGACCTCTGGAAGAGCAGTCCGTGCTCTTAACCACTGAGCCATCTCACCAGCCCAAACTTTTTTTTTTCCTTGTTCCGGTCAACCCTGCTCGCTCTGGCCGGCCCTGCTTACTCCGGCCAGCCCCGCTTGCTCCGGTCGGTCCCACTTGCTCAGTCCCTGCTCTTTCCGGTCCAAGGATTCATTTATTATTATTCATAAGTACACTATAGCTGACTTCAGACACACCAGAGGAGGGTGTCAGATCTCATTACGGGTGGTTGTAAGCCACCATGTGGATGCTGGGATTTGAACTCATCACTTTCGGAAGAGCAGTCGGGTGCTCTTACCCACTGAGCCATCTCACCAGCCTACCAGCCCAAACTTGAATTTTCTGAGACAGGGTCTCGATGCTCTGGACCTCACTACATAGACCAGACCTACTTCTACATACTACTTCTTGTGTGCTGGAATTAAAGGTGTGCTCCACCACACCCAGTCTGATTTTAACTTTTAAAATAAAATCCAATAAATTGTTTTGAGTTCTATCATATACCTTGTTTTTATGAAGGGGACAGGAAAGACAAAAAGAAAAGACCTAATGTGAGAAGTCTCAGGTAATGGGAAATATAACTAGACATAGATATGGATACAAGTGCTCTCAAGGAATACTTAAACAACACACATCATCAAAAAAACCCAGACTGGGGCTGGTGAGATGGCTCAGTGGGTAAGAGCACCCGACTGCTCTTCCGAAGGTGATAAGTTCAAATATCAGCATCCACATGGTGGCTCACAACCATCCGTAACGAGATCTGGAGCCCTCTTCTGGAGTGTCTGAGGACAGCTACAGTGTACTTACGTATAATAAATAAAATAAATCTTAAAAAAAAAAAAAAACCCAGACTGATTTCTTGCAGCCAAAGTTCATGAAAGAGAGAACTAAAGGCTACTCTAAGCAAAGGCCCAGAGGATGAAAGTGCTACAGATATACTGGAGAACTGCTAGGACCTCAGCCTTCACACATGGAAAGTGCAGAGAAAAGAGGTGCAGCCAGACATGGTTGACAATTCAGAAGAGGGATCACAACTCAGGCCTTGAATTTAACCTTCTAGGTTAATGGTTTTAAAAAAATCAGCATGAAAGGTGATTTTACGTAGCACAAGGACAAAGATAGACATATGTTTTAAATATTATAAGTAACATAATATATAATTACAGTAATAATAAAGTACATTATATATAGTTATGTAACCCAGAAGAACATGAGTAGCACATCACACTTGTTACAGTAAAAGTGTTTTTACTTAGGATGAAGCTACATAAAGAGGCAATCATGGGGCTGGAGAGATGGCTCAGTGGTTAACAGCACTGGCTGTTCTTCCAGAGGATGCAGGGTCATGTCCAGCACCCCCATGGCTGCACAACTGACCGTAACTCCATCTCAGGGGGATCCAACATGCTCATCTGGCCTCTATAGGCACCGTCACAGACATACAAGAGGCAACACACATAAAAAATAAATGAGTTTAAAAATAAATTAAGTTTTTTTCTTTTTTTTCCTTGTTTTGTTTTTGCTTTTTCTTTGTTTTTAATTTTTTGTTTCTTGAGACAGGGTTTCCCTGTGTGGCCCTGGCTGTCCTGGAACTTCCTCTATAGACCTTGACATCATATAGATCCTCCTGCCTCTGCCTCTTGAGTGCTGGGCATAAAGGCGTGCACCACCACTGCCCAGCTCTTTTTTTTTTTCTTTTTATAAAGGGCAATCATGTAAGAATCATGAAGTTGGTGTGTTGAAATGCTCAATTTCCATAATGAACCTTCAGCAAAGTAACAACATTGATTTTTTTTTTTTTTTTACAAAGTTTCACCAAGTGCAAAGGATGAGTTAAAATAGCAAGAATAAAGGGAAAGTAGCAAAGACTGATAAAAATCTGGGCTAGCTATAGCCCAGAGCTGAACTAGGTACAGGGGAACAAGAAGAGGAGGCTTAAGTGACATTCAGTGCTAGAACACAGGGAAATGGGAGTTATTAACCCCAGGAAAGAGGAAGCAGAGGAGTCTTGGATGATTCTAGACTTGTGGTTTGGATGGCAAGGTTAGAAGGAAAAGATGCTTGCTAGTGTGAAAGTGCAGATGACAGAGAATGGGAGTGAAGCTACTAATTTTAGTTGGAGGCATGCCGAGCTACCTTCTGGACACCAGTGTTGTGGGAAATAAAAGAAACTCAACTTTCAGTTCAAAGAGGGGAGATCTAAGCGCTACTTGCGGTGAATGCACTTGTAAATTCATAGCATAGGTAATGAAGGAGAAGTTGTAGGGATAATCATTACCCTTTGTTCTCAGTAGGGGTAAGGTCATGCTTGATCTTTAGTTATACATTTATGAAAGTTGTACTTGTAAGTAAAGTTATGACTTTTTATGCCTCCTTTAAGATAAGTTACTGAATCGAAAGCAGCATGATGTAAAAAAAAAAAAAAAAGCCTGCAAATATTAATGCTTAAATGTTCTCAGCACAGACTGCCAGGCTACAACATGTTATTAAACTAATTTATATTTGTTGTTGTAAGACTATCACGAACCATTTTCTTTTCTAATCAGCAAGACTGATAAAAATCTGGGCTAGCTATAGCCCAGAGCTGAACTAGGTACAGGGGAACAAGAAGAGAAGGTTTAAGTGACATTCAGTGCTAGAACACAGGGAAATGGGAGTTATTTTTTTTTTAAGATTTATTTTTTTATTATATGTAAGTACACTGTTGCTGTCTTCAGATACTCCAGAAGAGGACATCAGATTTTGTTACGGATGGTTATAAGCCACCATGTGGTTGCTAGGATTTGAACTCACAACCTTCGGAAGAGCAGTCAGTGCTCTTAACCTCTGAGCCATCTCGCCAGCCCAAAATGGGAGTTATTAACCCCAAGAAAGAGGAAGCAGAGGAGTCTTGGATGATTCTAGACTTGTGGTTTGGATGGCAAGGTTAGAAGGAAAAGATGCTTGCTAGTGTGAAAGTGCAGATGACAGAGAATGGGAGTGAAGCTACTAATGTCAATCCATCAACAGTCATCATTATTTTAAAATTGTGTGTGTGCGTGTGTGTGTGTGTGTGTGTGTGTCCATCACCCAGGGCCTCCAGCCCTCGTATTGTCTAGCAGGAAGCTGCAATAGCTTGAGAGAGATGCCAGTCACCTAATAATCAATGTTTTTTTTCATTTCTCAATACAGAGCTGTTCCCTGTCGTTCTTTATTACAACACATAGTATACAAACATTTGATTTGGCAAACTGACCCCATTCTCCCAAATTAGACCTGTAAATTTCTTGGGAGAACTTTTTTTCCCCTTATCTAACTATAATACGATCTATCATCAGTGGCCAATCACACCTGTCATATTTGATAGTCTTTAAACTAACAGGCTCCCATTAGACAGTTTGAGCTAACTCTATCGAGCCAGTCCAAGAGCAATTTCTTTGATAGAGACAGCTCTTACTGTTGATATACATTTTCAGTACACACAGACACACATGCGGGCGTGAGTTGGAGCTCAACAAGTATTGACTACATCAATAGATCAAAGCAGGGATAAAAATATGGACAGGCAACATTTAAGATTTACATTCCAGGTATGCTAAATGCTTCCCTTGCATTATCTCATTTAGTCTCATAACATCCTCTAAGATGATGAAAACGGGCTAGAGGGAGTAATTAGCCTACCTCTTCTTGAATTGGTTATAACGAATCAGAGTCTATCAGGATAAATGGGGTCAGTAATGGCTCTTTCACAGTTTTCTGGGTGACCTTCCTTATCCTTTCTTATTATCTCAGTCGTAGTAGTGGCGATCCCATCCCTGCAGACCTAGTTCAACCTCCCGATTCGAATCTCAGGACTGAAGAGCCCATGAACCCCATCACAGCCGCGGGCAGGTGTTAGCTTAGCCTCGGTTGGGCAGTCTCCCCTTCTTGCCCCAAGAAAGCAGCGTCCCGGGGACTCACCCTAGCTGTTCCCGGCCGCCTCGCAGGCGTGGCCCCAAGAGTGCGCAGGCGCATAGCGCAGCTTCTCAGCATTGCTCAAGCCGAGGGCAGGAAGCTGTCTCCTCTCATCCAGAAAGAGCTACACTGTCCCACACGCCGACTTTGGACTATAAACTGTGGTGGCGGGCGGGTGGAGGGCGGAGCCACGCGCCGCCCAGGGTGCTGGCGCCTCCCCGAACCCTGGCGGACCAAGTCCTCGCCGCCAGCTTTTGGTTCCGGGAGATTTTGCGTCCGGCTCTCAGCCACGGTTACTGCAAACTCAGACTCCCGCATTGGCGCAGCGAGACAGCCTTGTTTAGTTCCTTGTTCCCAGGCAGTTAACTCTCCAGCCAGCGAAATACTCTTCGTCTCGGCCGAACAGGAGCACAGACAAGGAGTGGATAACCACTAGGTGAGGGTTGATGGTGTTGATACATGGTCTTCTGGGTGTAGAACACGTGAACATACATTTAAAACTCTTGTCGGTCTCTTCTATTTAACACGTTCACTCTTCAGGTGCCCCTTCTCTCCGCACGTGCGCATGTGTGTCTGTGTGCACTGAAAATGTATATCAAACTTTTACTCTAGTAAGAACCGTCTGGGGCTGGTGAGATGGCTCAGCGGGTAAGAGCACCCGACTGCTCTTCCGAAGGTGATAAGTTCAAATCCCAGCAACCACATGGTGGCTCACAACCATCCGTAACGAGATCTGGCTCCCTCTTCTGGAGTGTCTGAAGACAGCTACAGTGTACTTAAATATAATAAATAAAATAAATCTTTAAAAAAAAAAAAAAAAAAAAAGAACCGTCTCTATCAAAGAATTTGCTCTTGGTCTGGCTCGATAGAGTTAGTCCAAACTATCTAATGGGAGCCTGTTAGTTTAAAGACTATCCGTTGATTCACTGATTTGTTCTTTCTGTGCTGGGGATTGTTAGAAAAACAGAAGAATCTCAGTGTTTCACAAAGGAACACAGAAGCAAAGCAATTATTTTTGTCGAAGGGTGTACCAAGACCCAATTAGAGATGGCAAGCACACAGGGGACAGGTGGTGACTGCCCCACGCTCCCCCACCCCAATTGCCTGGAGTCTGTCGTGATTGACTAGTTTTAAAATGATAATTACAAAGGAAATGAAAAACTAATAGAAGGGGTTGTGTGTAGTCTAATATTTGGATAGTGGTATCATAAAGCATTTAATTCCAGCACTCTGGAGGCAGAGGTGGGTAGATCTCTAGACCAGGTCTACAATAGTGAGTTCAAACCAGCTAAGACAACATAGTGGTACCTTATCTAAAAAACGAAAACAAACCAAACAAAACCAAAAGCAAAACAAAAAGTAACAAAAACAAAGAAATGAAGAGAAATCTACATTGAGCTGGAGAGATGTTTCGTAAGTTTAAAAGTACTGGTTAGAATCTGAGTGCCCACATGGCAGCTCACAGCTGTTTGCAATTCCAGTTCCAGGGGATTGGATACCCTCTTTTGGTTTCTGTGGGCACCAGGCATGCATGTGGTGCACAGACAAAACACCCATATAAATAAAGTCAAATAACAATAATAATTGTTCTCTACTCTGTTTCACAGTAAGTATTATATGCCTTCACGTTCACTAATCTGGAACATTCAGTCTTCTGTCCATCCTATCAAGTATCTTTTACCTAAGACACCCATTTTTATCTGAAAGTTTTCTCTTTTGTTGGAGGCTAGAGCTAGAGGTGCCTGACATGAAGGACTAGAGTTGGCTACATACCACAATTCTAAACAACAGCGAGAGTACAATAGGAAAGGGATTAAGGAGTTTAATTTTGAGTTTCTAAGGTCAGAAAGACAGTGGTCTAGTGACACCCTGAGAACTGCCTCAAGGGGCTAGGAATAGCTGCAAGATTGTACAGAGTAAAAACCAAATTGTAGTTGGCGTAGCTATGTAAGTTAGCCCAGAAACTTGTAGCAATCTTAGGATCTGGTACTGGCTAGTTTTGTGTCACCTTGATAGCAGTATGGAAGTGTAAACTGAATAAACCCTTTCCTCCCCAACTTGCTTCTTGGTCATGATGTTTGTCTAGGAATAGAAACCCTGACTAAGACACCTAGGAAACAGAAATAACACAGAGGATGAACAAGTTAGAGGAACAAAATGGAGATGGGGCAGTGATCTGGGAAGCAGATGGAAGAAGATGGAAGCTGTTGATGTGTATGGCAGGCTTACAATCCTCGAAGTCAGATAGGAGGATCAGGAGTCCAATGTCATTCTCAGCCACTGTTGAATTTGAGGCCACCCTGAGATACATGAGACTGTGTGTGTGTTTATCATCCTTTTATCATCATTAGTATTATAAGATCAAACCAGAAATATCCCTATTTCAAACATGGGCTGTTCGCGCATCCCAAGAACCACGAGAGACCTGTCTTGATGCAAACTGCAAGAGGAATTTTAATCGGAGCTCTGGGACGACCCCGTATCCCTCGCAGGGGACAGGGGGTCGACCATGAGGCTCGAAAATTAGGAGCTTTTATAGCAATGGAGTAGGGGGGTTGGGGAAATTGGCGCAGTTTCACATGATTGGCTAGTTTAAACATCAGCAAGATACCCAGGTAGCTAACTCTAAGAGACAAGGGGAGGGCAGGGGGGAGGTAATCTACCTAACAGTTAAGTCACATACTACCTTAGGCAACCTCCTGGGGCGTTGAGACATTCCACAGAGGTCGCTGTGACATTCAGAGGGCGTTGGGCTATTCTGTGATTGTTCCAGGAAAGGCTTGCCCCGTAGCTAGGGCCATCGGTTAGTTTAAAGGTTTACTTTCAGCTGGGCGTGGTGGCGCACGCCTTTAATCCCAGCACTCGGGAGGCAGAGGCAGGTGGATTTCTGAGTTCGAGGCCAGCCTGGTCTACAGAGTGAGTTCCAGGACAGCCAGGGCTATACAGAGAAACCCTGTCTCGAAAAACAAAAAAAAAAAAAAAAAGGTTTACTTTCCCTCCTGACACAAGGGACTCTATTTTGTCTTTGGTTACGTACTACTCTTTCAGTATCATACTAATACTTGTAGCACAAACTCTTCCAACTTATTCTCTTCAGACGTAATAATCAAAAAAAGTATATCTGTATATGTATATCTGGCCCAAAGGCTAAGTAGATAAAGGCACTTGCCACCAAGCCTGATAACCTGAGTCCAATCCCCATGATCTACATGGTAAAATAAGAGAAGGGACTCCTTCAATTTGTTGTTTGACCTCCACACATATTCTGCTACATGTATGCCAGTAATGTGTGCACACACACACTAGCAAGTAAATAAGTAAACAAATGTAATAAAGAATTATGAAAACTTATTGCAACAACGTGGGTAAACTTGCACATGTTAAATGAAATAGGCACGGATAAACAAATGTCATGTGACCTTATTTATTAAGTATAATTTTAAAAGAATAGAACTTGTACAAGCAGACAGTAAGATGGTTATCAGATTCAGTGGGGGAGGATTGAGGACTCGGGAGAGGTTGGTTAAAGAAAACAAAATTTCAGTTAAGAAAGCTTGATATGGCTATTATATAGCATCATGGCAACTGTAATTAATACAAGTGTATTTTATGCTCAGCAGGCACTGATAGAGTGTCATCACTACAGAAAGCCATAGGTATCTGAGGTATTGCATATGTTAGTCAGCATGTTCTAGCCATTCCACTGTGAACATGTTTTAGACAACATGTTGTGTTGACTACATAATTTTGTTTGTTAATAAAAAGTAATTTGACATTGTTTGGTGTATCTTGTCTATCTGTGTGGTAAGCAAGGCATTCTTTCAGGTGAGAGGCTAAACTGAGTTACTGATCCTGCCATTTGGCTGCTTGTTTCTGTGCTTCCCTTGGACTTGTTCTCACCAGACATCTTTCTGGAAGGATATTTTCCCTTTATTGTTATGCATAGGGCAAGGTGCCGAAGTGAGGCTCTGGGTCAGTGAAAGGCAAATCTTCCCTTTTGAATGATTGTAGAGGTACTTGGAAGGAGGAAGTACGTGCCCATTTTCAGGCTACTACAATTAATTTACATCATTGGTATTTTGATTCAGTATTTATAGTTATTGTATATTCTTATTTTATTTCTGGGGTAGTCTGGCAGATGTTCTCATTTACTGGTGTGTGCCTTGGCCTTCCAAATTTCTTTTCTACTCCTTGAATATCCCATAGTTCTTTCTGTTTTGGTGTCTTCTAGATTGTCTGTTGTCTGCTTGCCATGATTTGCCCCAGTTTCTCCCATAGCTAACCCCTCCCCCTCCTTTGGTGTCAATGTAGCTTCTGATTTCTCAGAAAGGGCTTCCCTGGCCAAGGTGTTTGCAGTGTGATAGACCCTATAATTGCTTTATGTACATGATTTTAAAATCTGAGTTAGACCTTCATTAAGTTGTCTTAAAGTAGCCAAAATTTCCTTTTAGGTAATTATCATAGTTATAATTCAATCTAAATTTGTAAGCTTCCAGTTTCTTTCAGAAAACCATGTGTTTGTTTGTTTGTTTGTTTTTAATGTCTCTTGGCTTTCTTCTGCATCTCTAGTACCTAGGCACTTGAAAGCAGTTACGAGAGGAGAAAAAGAAAGCCCTATCCAAGATAGGGTCTCACTTGGTCTAAGTTCACTTTGAACTCATTATATAGCCAAAGGGTGTTCTTCAACTGTTGGTCCTCCTTTCTGAGCTCTCCAAGTACTGGGATTATAGACATAAGCATCTGGTTTCTCTTGATATACATGCTTCAGAAACCTGGATGTGATCTATGGACCAGTCCATCAGTAGACAGTCAAGTCAATGGCACTGGGTTCCAAATTACTCAAGACTGAGGAATGGGCAAGAAAAAGGGGGAGTTATAACTGGGTCTTCCATTCCAGACCACTTCAACAGTAATGGGATGAAGGGAATGATAAGATGGATAAGAGTACCTGTTGCCACGCCTAATGACCTGAGTTCAATACCTGGGATCCACATAGTGGAAGAAGATAACTACACAGGTTGTCCTTTAATCTCCATATGTGTGCTGTGACATAAACATGTGCACACACACACACACACAATCAATCAATCAATCCATAAGTGTTTATAAAAACTTAGAATGATGGTTTGACAGTGGGGATTTGAAAGAGGACCGAGTACTGACCAACCTAACTCCATTTTGTTTCAGACTCTACCTTTATTGCTTTCCTTTTGAGTTTTGATTGCTCCAGAGTCTTTCCTCTCCCATAGTTACCCTAGATTCCAGGAACAAAACACCTAATTGAACATAAACAAAGGGAAGTAATTATTCCTTAGGCAGAGACCTTCTTGGTGCCAACATAACTCTGCAAGGCAGATCCTCAGACAATGGACCAAGATAATGATAGGGTAGAACACAGACAGACTAAGAGAGCCTGTATTGCTATGTAGGAGGCCTCCCCCATCAACTGAACCCTTGCCCTTGTTCCTCTTTTCTAGATTATGCTGAGTCTGCTGTAAGCACTTTGAAGATAGATTTTGGTCATTAGACTTCATCCTTCCTGGTATGATCATATTACTATAAAGACCTTCTCCTCCTCCCCACCCTCCAAAGTCACTAGTATGAAGAAAAGAGGAACATTTGGAAGGAGGACTGGAATTTTTTTCTGTCTAGATTTACTGTAACTTAATAAGTTTCATGGTTTTAAGTCCCAACTTTTAATCACTAGCTTAAAGTTCTCTTCATTAATAATTAGGTTAATTGTGAAGTGTCCATTATTATCTCAGTTTTATAGCTGAAGCACCTGGGGAAAATTATATGTTCTCATGCTATCATCAAATGCAGGATTTCATGGGTATTTAATGCAACCTTATAAAATTTCCTCTAAACTGTTTTTATTACAGAATGTTGATGTCTTTAGTCAGTGTACTATTGCTGTGAAGAGACACCTCGACCACAGCAACTCTTACAAAAGAAAGCATTTAATTGGGACATGTTCACAGTTTCAGAGATTTAGTCCATTATCAGCATGGTGGGAATTGTGGCAGCATTCAGACAGACGTGGTGCTGGAGAGGTAGCTGAGAGTTCTACATCTGGATCTTCAGGCAGTAGGAAGAGAGTGACATTGGGCCTGGCTTGACCATCTGAAACCCCAAAGCCCACCTCCAATGACATACTTCCTCTAGCAAGTCCACACCTACTCAAATAAGGCCACAGCTCTTAATTCCTGTCAAGTAGTACCACTCCCTAATGACCAAACATTCAAATATATGAGCCTGTGGGGCCATTCTTATTCAAACTATTGTAGTTGGCTTCATAAGTATGAACACAGCTTTTGTTGAATTTAGTTAAAGACCACTGTAGGAATTGTTATGTGGACACCTAATTAATGGATCAATGAAGCTGATACATGAAGATTCTGGCAATGAATTAAGTGTCAGAGATTCTTCATAGAATCTTCACTTAAGAAACCTTGGTTTGGTCAGGTGTGGTAGTGAATGCCTTTGATTCTAGACTATGTGAGTTCAAGGCTTGCTTGGTTATATAGGGATACATACTAGGATGTTTGCTCTCTTTCTCAAAAAAAGGTAAATAAGTAAATTAAAAAATATACTTATTTACTGTTGGTGTAACTACAAATTGTGACTCTGGAAATCAGTGGGTGAATTCTCAAAAAGCTAAAATATGTCATAGTATCCAGCTTAACTACTCCTTGGCATAGTTGAGTCATTCCCAAAGGACTTGACATTCTACTCCTGGATACTTATTCAATCATGTACAATATTGCTCTCTTTGTTCATAATTTCTAGGAAATAAAAATTAGCTAAATGTCCTTCAACTTATATATTCATGATGGATAATGGAAATGTGATATACAAACTCAGTGGAGTGTCATTCATCTGTAAAGAAAAATGAAATAATAAAAGTTGTGGGGAAATGGATGGAACTAGAAAATATTGTGCAAGCATCTTAGTTGCTGTTCTTTTGCTATGACGAAGCACCCTTCTTCTTATACAAGCAAAGCATTTAATCGGGGCTTTCTTTTAAAGGGTAAGTCCTTTATTATCATGATGAGAAGCACACTAGCATTCATGACAGTCATGGTGCTGGAGAAGCAGCTGAAAGGTGTCCATCCTGATCCCTACGCAGCAAGAGGAGGAAAAGACTAGGCCTGGTGTGATGGTTTGTATATGCTCAGCCCAGGGAGTGGCTCTCTATCTGTTGGAGTAGATGTGTCACTGTGAGTGTGGGCTTTAAGACCCTCATCCTTGCCGGGCGGTGGTGGCACATGCCTTTAATCCCAGCGCTTGGGAGGCAGAGGTAGGCAGATTTCTGAGTTCGAGGCTAGCCTGGTCTACAAAGTGAGTTCCAGGACAGCCTGAGATACACAGAGAAACCCTGTCTCGAAAAAGCCAACAAGAAAAAAAAAAAAGACCCTTATCCTAGCTGCCTGGAAGTCCTTCAGGTGTAGATGTAGAACTCTCAGATCCTCCTGCATCATGCCTGCCTGGATGCTGCCATGCTCCTGCCTTGGTGATAAAGGACTGAAACTCTGAACCTGTAGCCAGCCCCAATTAAATGTTGTCTTTATAAGAGTTGTCTTGGTCATGATGTCTGTTCAGAGCAGTAAAACCCTAACTAAGACACCTGGCATGGGATTTTGAAATCTTTTTTTTTTTTTTTTTTTTAAGATTTATTTATTTATTTTATGTGAGTACACTGTTGCTGTCTTCAGATACACCAGAAGAGGGAATCTGGTCCCATTACAGAAGGTTGTGAGCCACCATGTGGTTGCTGGGAATTGAACTCAGGACTTTCAGAAGAGCAGTCGATGCTCTTAACCACTGAGCCATCTTCCCAGCCCCCTTCTAATCCTTTAAAAGAGTACTATTCCTTGGTGACTAAGCACTCATATATATGAGCCTACTGGGACCATTCTTATTCAAATAACTGCAGCGGGTAACTCAGGCCAAAATGACAAATACCATATGTTCTCTCTCATTTGTGGTTTCTTGCCCCAAATGTTCCGATATGATATTCGTATATAACCCGAGGTAACGCTGGAAACCAGGAAACAAGAGGAGCCATAGTGGCAGGATTCAAGAGCAAGTTATAGACGATACGAAGGGAGGGAGGAACGTGGGGAGGAGAGGAAAAGAGGGCAGATAGATAAATGTCAAGGATGCTTGAAAAAGCTATAGGGAGTCATGTTATTTTATATTTACCTAAAATTATATAAAATACATATAAGTGTATATGTGTGCATATGTATATAGTTTAAATGAAATTATGCCATTTGGAGTGAAAAGGTTCCACCCAAGAGCTATAGACCATCTAACCAAAAGTTCAGCGTCAGACATGAGAGATCTCCGCTCAAACTTTTGGTCAGGGCAGTTCAAAGAGACTCCCCAAATAATACAGGCTATTTGTGATAGCCTTGGTTACCTCCCAGAAGTTGAAGGTGAGTTTCTTTTGTTGATGACACTATGCATTTCACGCACAGGGCTAGGAACAACTATCTGTTGTTTTTAAAAATTAAAATATACTTATCACCTTTGGAAGAGCAGTCGGGTGCTCTTACCCGCTGAGCCATCTCACCAGCCCAAGTTCAAATCCCAGCATCCACATGGTGGCTCACAACCATCCGTAACGAGATCTGGCGCCCTCTTCTGGAGTGTCTGAAGACAGCTACAGTGTACTTACATAAAATAAATAAAATAAATCTTTAAAAAAAAATTAAAATATAATTTTATTTTTCCTTCCTCTTCTCAAGCAACTAAATTCAGCAGGTGGCACATATGTGCATGTATATATGTATATTAAAATGAATATATTATATATATTATGTATAAGTTAAAGTAAAAGAGGCCACAGATTTGAGGCCATTGGTTTTGTTTTGTTTTGTTTTTTGTTTTTTTGTTTGTTTCGAGACAGAGTTTCGCTGTATAGCTCTGACTGTCCTGGAACTCACTTTGTAGACCAGGCTGGCCTTGAACTCAGAAATTCGCCTGCCTCTGCCTCCCAAGTGCTGGGATTAAAGGCGTGCGCCACCACACCCGGCTGGTGTAATTATATTTTAATTTTTCATTTTTAAATAAAAATTTGAACTGGAAAGAAAATGGATTTAACAAACTCTACAGAATGTTTCATCCAGTAGTGACAGAATGCAAGTTTTTAAGATTAACTCATGAAAGTTTTCCAAAGTAGACAAAGTAGACATATTAGACTACAAAACAATCCTTTTTTTTTGAGTCAGGGTTTCTCTGTGTAGCCATAGCTATCCTGGAACTCTATAGAGCAGGCTAACCTTTAACTCAGAGGTTTTTTGTTTGTCAGAGGTCTTAGGGGTCACATCACAGAGAGCAAGTGGAAGAGTGCTTATGCTGTTTGGGGGAAGCAGAGTCAGGGACCACTGAAAGTGGCTTTCCTTCTGATTTTTGTTCCACCCAGACCCACCTTCCCTGGGATGGTTCCACCCATTTTTCAGTGGTGGTCTCCCCCACAACCTCCATAGTCTTTCTTGGAAAGACTCTCCCAGATTCACCTAAGGGTGTGTTTGGTTCATGACTATCCTAAGTGTTCACTTCCACTGGTGAATTCTGGCCTCTTCAAATTAAGAACTGCCATGCTTACTCTGCTGTGCCTTCAAAGTGAGAGATCATTCTGGCTTTGAAGAGGATCTGGCAACCCTGCATAACATTCTGATAAATAGCCGGGCGTGGTGGCGCACGCCTTTAATCCCAGCACTCGGGAGGCAGAGGCAGGCAGATTTCTGAGTTCGAGGCCAGCCTGGTCTACAAAGTGAGTTCTAGGACAGCCAGGGCTATACAGAGAAACCCTGTCTCGAAAAAAAAAAAAACAACATTCTGATAAATAGTGAGAAGTAACATAATGTCCTGTGCATCTGTGGGTTCATGACATATCTCTCAAATACAGACCACTGTCATGTTTGAGAAATTATCAGTTTGGACTGTCTAGGTTGATATCTACACATGAAGTAGGCCTTCAGTGTGGTGAGTAGCCTCCTGATAACTGCAACCAATTACCAGCTTATGTGTAGATGCATTAGAGGCTACAACAGATTCTTCCACTCTTTTTTTTTTTT
>LR750217.1:75374-124239 GCA_902729485.2 Mus minutoides | reverse complement strand
CACACACACACACACACACACACACACACACACACACACACACACACACACACACACATCCCATCACCACCACCACCACCACCACCACCACCAAAACAGATATACCACCACTCCACCACCACCACCAAAAGAATAATAACAAGAATCAACAACTATTGGCCATTAATATCTCTCTGTATCAACAGATTTGATTCCCCAATAAAACAGACACAGCATAACAGAGTGCATGTAAAAACAGGTTCCATTTTTTCTGCTGACCCAAGAAACTCAACTCAAGGATAGAGAGTACCTCAGAGTAAAGGGTTAGAAAAAAGATATTCCAGCCGGGCGTGGTGGCATACGCCTTTAATCCTAGCACAGAGTTAAACAAAGAATTCTCAACAGAGGAATACATAATGACTGATAAGCACCTGAAAAAAATGCTCAACATCCTTAATCATCAGGGAAATGCAAATCAAAACAACCCTGAGATTCTACCTCACACCAGTCAGAATGGCTAAGATAAAAAATTCAGGTGACAGCAGATGCTGGCAAGGATGTGGAGAAAGAGGAATACTTCTCCATTGCTGGTGGGATTGCAAGCTGGTACAACCACTCTGGAAATCAGTTTGGCGGTTCCTCAGAAAATTGGACATAGTACTACTGGAGGATCCAGCAATACCTCTCCTGGGCATATATACCCAGAAGATGTTCCAACTTGTAATAAGGACACATTTTACATTGTGTTCATAGCAGCCTTATTTTTAATAGACAGAAGCTGGAAAGAACCCAGATACCCCTCAACAGAGGAATGGGTACAGAAAATGTGGTAAATTTACACAATGCAGCAGTACTCAGCAATTAAAAACAATGAATTTATGAAATTCTTAGGCAAATGGATGAATCTGGAGACTATCATCCTGAGTGAGGTAACCCAATCACAAAAGAACACACATGATATTCACTCACTGATAAGTGCATATTAACTCAGCAACTTAGAATACCCAAGATACAATTTGCAAAACTCATGAAACTCAAGAAGAAGGAACACCAAATTGTGGATAATTTTTTTCTTCTTAGAAGGGGGAACCATGTAATATCCATGGAAGGATTTACAGAGACAAAGTTTGGAGCTGAGATGGAAGGAAGGTTTATCCAGAGACTGTCCCACCCGGGGATTCCTCCCATATTCAATGACCAAACCCAGACACTATTGCATATTCCAGAAAGATTTTGCTGACAGGACACTGATATAGCTCTATCTTGTGAGGCTATGCCAGTGCCTGGAAAATACAGAAGTGGATGCTCACAGTCATTTATTGGATGGAACACAGGGTCTTCAATGAAGGAGCTAGAGATAGTACCCAAGGAGCTGAAGGGGTTTGCAGCCCCATAGGAGGACCAACAATATGAACTAACCAGTATCCCCAGAGATCGTGTCTCTAGCTGCATATGTAACAGAAAATGGCCTAGTAGCTATCATTGGGAGGAGAGACCCTTGGTCTTGGAAGATTCTATGCCCAAGTATAGGGGAAGGCCAGGGCCAGGAAGTGGGAGTGGGTGGGTTGGGGAGCAGGAGGAGGGGAGGGAGAGGGCATAGAGAATTTTCAGAGAGGAAACTAGGAAAGGGGATAGCATTTGAAATGTAAATGAAGAGAGCTTGTAATAAAAAAGCTCTATACATAAAAAAAAAAAGTGTGACCTTGTGAGTCTCTGGACTTCTTGTGCCTGTTATTACATCTCACATTTAATTTCTCTGTAGGTGGATTTGTATTTTCTCTCTCTTCACTTTTGTTAGTTTGGAAGTAGAGTGATTGTTCTTCTGGATTTTCTGAAAGAACCAAGTCTTATTTCATTAATTACTTGTATGGAAAATTTAAATTCCTCATTTCCAAAATTCCCTGAGTATTTGTTTTGTTTATGGATACTATTTCCATTTTCACACATTAAACATTTTTACTCATTTTATTCCACTCTTTGTTTTGTTTTTGTGGATTTCTTTAATGGATCTCTTTCTTTTCTTACACTGTTTATATATGCGTTGATGGATTGGTTTAAGGGATTTCTTCATTCTCTCCTTATTGCCCTCTGTCACCTTCATACAGATTGTTTTAAGGTTTTTGCTTGTGCTTCAGGCATGTTGGAATGTTCAGGGACTTCCCTGCTTCGATAGCTGGGCTGCAGTGTAGACATAATGCCCTGGCTATTACTGACTGTGTTGTTTATGCTAGAATCTGAGATTTAAGGTGGGGAGAATGTCATTATACAGGCAGGCTTGGTGCTAGAAGCACCAATATATCTACATCTTGATCAAAAGGTGACTCTAATCTAGACCCAAGCTGCCCACTGCTGCTGCTTGCTGGGGCAGGGACCCCTGCCACTCTGTGGTGGCCTTGGCACAGCAGGGCAATGCAGTCCAGCCTGCTGACCCTCTAGCCTGCTTCCTCTGTCCCTGCACCTCTTCTCACCCCCAAAGCCCCTGAAGCCCCGCAGTGGCTGCCCTGAGGTCCTCTGCTTCTCTTGCTTGGGCCCTGAAGTACCTTCTTTACTGCTCAGAGTACATGCTTTAGTGCTGCACCTTTTCTGCTATGGAAGGGAAGATGCAGAGAAGCAGCAGGGATCTCAAACAAAACACAAGGCTGATGCGTGACTCACCTGCTCAGAAGCCACCAGTCCCCAAACTGTATTCCTGGAGGTTTTTTTTTTTTGGCTGTTTGACGTGTTACAAACTCTTAAAAGAAGGATCCCTTCTACCTGACTTTCGACGACCAACTCCTGTAAAAAACCAGTTCCTCGGAGACCTAAAATTTCCTCCACTACCCCGAACGCGACCGAACGGAAGGACAGGTTAACTTCTCAACAACTACCGATACGAATCTGTTACGTGTCAAATTAACTTTTTACAACACCCCGTTTAACTCCAACTCAACCTAAGTTACATAAAGCTAAGAGGACTATCTCCTGTTTTGTCTCTTGACTTTTTGCCCCCTCTTTCTAAGACTTGATTAAGTCTTTTTTTAAAGAGAAGAATTTGCCCAGGCATGGTGGTGCACGCCTTTAATCCCAGCACTCCGGAGGCAGAGGCAGGCGGATTTCTGAGTTTGAGGCCAGCCTGGTCTACAGAGTGAGTTCCAGGACAGCCAGGGCTATAAAGAGAAACCCTGTCTCTAAAAACAAACAAACAAACAAAAAAAAAAAAAAAAAAAGAGAAGAATTTGTTTTCAAGAGTGGTGTTTTGAAATGAAAGAAACTAAGCTGGGCAGTGGTGGCGCACCCCTTTAATCCCAACACTTGGGAGGCAGAGGCAGGCAGATTTTTGAGTTCGAGGCTAGCCTGGTCTACAAAGTAAGTTCTAGGACAGCCAGGGCTACACAGAGAAACCCTGTCTTGAAAAAACAAAAACAAACAAACAAACAAACAAAAACAGAAAGAAAGAAAGAAAGAAAGAAAGAAAGAAAGGAAGGAAGAAAGAAACTTGAGCCTCTAGAGGAAGGAAGTAATACTAGTGCAGCTACTGAATTAAGGAATTACTAAATAAATGCTATCTTTTGCTTTTTTTTTTCCTTAAGTGGGAATTGTCTGTGGGACTCACAGGAGGTTTAGGCACACAGAAAGGATTGCTACAGTTGGTTTTTAACCTGTGGGTCTCCATCCCTTTGTCAGTCTGATGAGCCATTTATAGGGGGTACATATCACATATCGTGTATATATATCAGCTATTTACAATATGATTCCTAACAGTAGCATCACTACATTTATGAAGTAGCCACAAAATAGTTCTGGTTGACAAAACATGCAGAACAGTATTAAGGGGGAACTCCTTTGGAAGATTGAGATTTACTGTCCTTCAGAGCATGAATCTGTAATGAACCAATCCCTTTTAATGTTTTCAAAACATATAAAAGATTTTGCCTGCCTTGAAACACAAACACATCTCTCTCAGAAGGAGGAGACTCCCTGCACTTTTGTGTACTCTTCCCAGTCGTCAAAAGGGCATGATGGGAGAGTTCTCATTTGTCAACACTAAATGGCAAGAATAAGTTAGAGGGTTTCTCATCCTGGTAGGACAGTGAGGGGTCTGCACAAACATCCAGAGCTGAGCAGGACTTATTGGACTATATGTGACTTGTCTGAACATAAACATCTCTAGAATCCACAGACTGTTTTCAAAAGGTTTATTCATATTACATTTTATTTGGCTAAGGTTTTGTCTGTAGAGCTGTTTGTAGCATTATAGACCAAAGGAGGGCCTCAGATCCTCTGGATCACCACTTACAGATGGGTGGAAAACTCTCCGGTGTGCTGACAACTTAACCAGAGTTCTCTGAGTGAGCTGTAACTGCTTCTGCAGCCAAGTTCCCACAAACTGAATCTTTAAAAAATAAAATATCTTCATTGTCTGTTCCTGCTCCAATGAGTTAACATTCGTGCTTGCTTTATCCTTTGCTAGGATAATAATCTCTAGGCCCCAGTAGTCTCTTCTACATAGTCCAATGCAGACAGATTTCTCTGAAGAAACTCAGGTTTGTCTGTGCTTAGGGACAGTTCCTAAATTAAATCCCAGTTTCCAAGTCTTCAGAGAAAAATCATACTAGAACATTAACATAGGAGATGTCAAGTAGACTGTCCCAGACTCCAGTGCTGCCCCCACCCCCACCCACCATTTTAACATACAACAGCTGTTTTAAATCCTGAGCCACCATGCTGCCTTTCCCCAGATTCACTATAAAGGTTCTAGCAATACTGTACTCTAACCAGAAATAAGAGGTAACAACACTGGTTGTTGATGTTGGAAGACAGGTGTTAGTCATAATCTGTCTAGCTCCTAAAATCCTAGAAAACACTCTCTGCAGAAGCCAGGGAGTGGACTGTTTCATCCACCAAGTGGGGATGGGACTTCATCATTGACTTCCATCCTGAGGTCTCAGAGACCACAGAAACATGAAGGGCAATGAAATATAGGGCCTGAGTCTTCAGCTGCTCTGTGCTGTGGAGGTCAGCCAGGATGAGAGTGTGTGCAGCATTCTCCAGAGAGGGTCCTGCAGAGGGCATCCTCACACAGGACCTTCAGGCCCTCCAGGCCATACCTGTCAGCAGCTGCCAGCACATCACAGGCCATGGAGTGACTTTGGAGGTGTGGAGCCTTCCCAGTGTAAATGAAGCCCATCATCTCCTTAAAGACTTTGAGATCCAGGTCATGGATCTCAGTGGGGTTTGCTATTCTTTCCTTCACTTCATGTTCAAACATGGCTCTGAAAACTGGAGAGCGAGCTGCTAGAATGGCCTTGTGAGCCCTGAATTCTTGGCCAGCTACCAACAGGCAGCAGTCTGTGAAGAGGGAATTCTCCCACAGATCACCTAGGTCATCTGCCAACAGGTGCCTCGGATCCGTGATTGCAGGTGTTATGATCTGTCCAGGCATGTTTAAGATGGCTCCTGCTGTGCTCACCTTGCAACAGAGGGTGAGCTTGTTTTCAGGGAGAAACTGACGTGGATGAGAGAGGAGGAAATCGCCAAGGATGAATTTTTTGAATCCTCTGTATTGGCTTTTTTGAAAGCTAGTGACATTGATGCTCTTCATACATCGATATTTCTCTCCTTGGGAAGTTTTGATCCAGAACTCATACTTTGCCCAAACTGGGCTCTTTGGACAGCTGATCAACTCCAGGAAAACTGACAGGTAATATCCACTTACTTCATCAACCCTTTTTGGGTGTACTCTCAAACACCATGTCACTTCGTCATTGTCCTCTAATGAGAAGACTGGGCTTGTAATCTGTTTCCCCATTCCCTCCATGCAAAGTGAAAAGTTGCTAATGGTCCACACGTAGCAGAATTCCTCAACCCTTATATGTGTGTAGCCCCAGTTCTTGGCTTCCATGTCCTCTGACATTTCTGCTGGAGGTAGATTGGAGGTTAAAGCTGATCTGAAAAGAAGAAGTAGAAGTTATTTACTCTTCATCGTGTTGGTTACGATTATAATACTCATTATTTTTAGTTTCAATTTCTTCGAAATTGCCCCTTCTATGATGTTGGCAACTTGTGTTGTCACTGCCATTGTGTTTGTGTGTTTTCATTTTATTTTATTTTAAGATTTATTTATTTATTATATGTAAGTACACTGTAGCTGTTTTCAGATGCACCAGAAGAGGGCATCAGATCTTGTTACAGATGGTTGTGAGCCACCATGTGGTTGCTGGGATTTGAACTTGAGACCTTTGGAAGAGCAGTCAGTACTCTTACCTGCTGAGCCATCTCACCAGTCCATTTGTATGTTTATTGAATCTTAGGTCTATAGTTAGTAGTCTTGGCTATTCTATCCAACTTTGTAAGAGTTTGGAAAATTTTAAATCTACTAATTTATATTGTGTTTTTTCTATTGCCATGTGGTTATCTGTGGTCTTAGCTAGTCTTGCTGTCTCTGACTGTGCCTTGTTCCTCCTGCAAACCATCTAAACAATCCCATAAACCCTAAAGAAAGAAGTAGACATGAGGAATCCAAAGAAGTCCAGAAGTTGGATCTGGTGCCGAATTCTATCAGACCTTCAAAGTAGACCTAATACCAATACTCTTTAAACTAATCCACAGCATAGAAACAGAAGGAGCACTACCCATTTCATTCCATAAAACCAGTTATGCTCATACCAAAACCACACAAAGACCCAACAAAGAAAGAGAACTTCACACCAGTTTCCAATATGATCATGAATGAAAAAAATACTCAATAAAATTCTTGCAAACCAGATATAAGAACACATCAACAAGATCATCCACCTCGATCTAAAAGGCTTCATCCCATGGATGCAGTTATGCTTCAATATATGGAAATCCATCAACATAATCCACCGTATAAACAAACTCAAAGGAAAAAAAAAACCCCTGCATGATCATCTCATTATATGTCAAGAAAGCATTTGACAAAATTCAACACCCTTCATGGTAAAATTCTTGGAAACATCAGAAATTCAAGGCCCATACCTAAACATAGTAAAAGCAATAAATAGCAAATCAGTAGCCAACATCAAACTAAATGGAGAAAAACTTGAAGAAACCTCTCTAAAATCAGGGACTAGCCAGGTGGTGGTGGTGCACGCCTTTAATCCCAGCACTTGGGAGGCAGAGGCAGATGGATTTCTGAGTTTGAGGTCAGCCTGGTCTACAGAGTGAGTTCCAGGACAGCCAGGGCTATACAGAGAAACCCTATCTCAGAAAAAAAGAAAAAATCAGGGACTAGACAGCACTGCCAACTCTCTCCCTACCTATTCAATATAGTACTCGAAGTCCTAACCAGAGCAATTAGACAACAAAAGGAGGTCAAAGGGATACAAATTGGAAAGGAAGAAGTCAAAATATCACAATTTGTGGATGATATGATAGTATCCTTAAGCCACCCCAAAAGTCCTACCAGAGAACTCCTAATCCTGATAAACAACTTCAGCAAAGTGGCTGGATATAAAATTAACTCAAACAAATCAGTAGCCTTCCTCTATTCAAAGGATAAAGCATTTTACTGAGCACATTTAGTGGAGTGGAGTGAGTTCCCAAATGGAGGAATTGGAGAAGAGACTGAAGGAGTTGAGGGGGTGTGCAGGCCTGTTTTAGGAGCAACAGTGTCAATTGGCTAGACTCTCCCCAGGATTAGACTTCCAACCAAAGAGTACAGGCTGAGGTCCAGTTAATATAACAGTTGCTAAAGCCAGTACTTACTTAGTCCACAAAGTTTGAAGTCTCAGGTGTTCTGCAATATATACTGGAATCCTGAAGAAGTAGGTTCTAATGTCAGTGAAGAAATGGGCTTGCTAGTATGATGAGAGCAAGCAGGCCAAGAGACAAATCTTCCTTCTTGCATGTGTTTATATAGGCCCCTATCAGAAGGTGATGCCCAGTTCAGGGTGTGTCTTCTAGTCTCAGTTTCTAGATTAAAGGTGTGTGTTTTCTTTTTTTTTTTTTTTTTTTTTTTTTTTTTTTTTTTTTTTTTTTTTTTTTTTTTTTTTTTTTTTTTTTTTTTTTTTTTTTTTTTTTTTTTTTTTTTTTGGTTTTTCAGGACAAGGCTTCTCTGTATAGCCCTGGCTGTCCTGGAACTCACTCTGTAGACCAGGCTGGCCTTGAACTCCTCCTGCTTCTGCTTCCGGAGTGCTGGGATTAAAGGTGTGCACCACCACGCCAGGCTGTGTTTTCTTGTCTCAAGACCCAGATTAAAGGTGTGTGCTTTTCTACCCCATGGTCTGTATTTGAACTGGATCTATCTTCTTCATGTTAAGCAAAAGAAAAAAATTATTAGATATTTTCTTCATTTACATTTCAAATGCTATCCCCAAAGCCCCCCTATACCGACCCCTGCCTTGCACTCCAACCGACCCTCTCCCACTTCCTGGCCCTAGCATTCCCCTGTAATGGGGCATATGATCTTTGCAAGAACAAGGGCCTCTCCTCCCATTGATGGCCGACTAGGCCGTCCTCATCTACATATCCAACTAGAAACACAGCTCTCAGGGGTACTGGTAAGTTTATATTGTTGTTCCTCTTATAGGGTTGCAGACCGCTTTAGCTCATTGGGTACTATCTCTAGCTCCTTCATTAGGGGCCCTATGTTTCATCCAATAGATGACTGTGAGCATCCACTTCTGTATTTCTCCAGGCACTGGCATAGTTTCTTCACAAGAGACAGCCATATCAGGGTCATGTCAGGAAAATCTTGCTGCCATATGCAATAGTGTCTGGGTTTGTTGGTTGTATATGGGAAGGATCCCAGTGTCGGGCAGACTCTTGATGGCCTTTCTTTCCATCTCAGCTCTGAACTTTGTCTCTGTAACTTCTACCATGGGTACTTTTATCCCCATTCTAAAAAGGAACGAAGTATCCACACTTTGGTCTTCCTTCTTCTTAAGTTTCATGTGTTTTGCAAATTGTACCTTGGGTATTCTAAGTTTCTGGGCTAATATCTGCTTATCAGTGAGTGCATATCATGTGTGTTATTTTTTGTTTTGGTTATCTCACTCAGGATGATATCCTGCAGATCGATCCATTTGCCTAAGAATTTCATAAATTCATTGTTTTTAATTTCTGAGTAGTATTCCACTGTATAAATGCACCACATTGTCTGTTTCCATTCCTCTGTTGAGGGAAATCTGGGTTTCTTCCAGCTTCTGGCTATTATAATTAAGGCTGCTATGAAAATAGAGAATGTGTCCTTATTACATTTTGGAGCATCTTTTGGGTATATGCCCAGGAGTGATATTGCTGGATCCTCCGTTAGTACTATGTCCAATTCCTTGTGTACTGGCTAGTTTTGTGTCAACTTGACACATCTGGAGTTATCACAAAGAAAGGAGCTTCAGTTGAGGAAATGCCTCCATGAGATCCAACTGTAAGGCATTTTCTCAATTAGTGATCAAGGAGGAAAGGCCCCTTGTGGGTGGGACCATCTCTGGGCTGTAGCCTGGGTTCTATAAGAGAGCAGGCTGAGCAAGAAAGGGGAAGCAAACCAGTAAAGAACATCCCTCCATGGCCTCTGAATCAGCTCCTGCTTTCTGACCTGCTTGAGTTCCAGTCCTGACTTCCTTTGGTGATGAACAGCAGTGTGGAAATGTAAGCTGAATAAACCCTTTCCTCCCCAACTTTCTTCTTGGTCATGATGTTTGTGCAGGAATAGAAACCCTGACTAAGACACCTTGTATGGAAATTTTAAATTCCTCATTTCCAAAATTCCCTGAGTATTTGTTTTGTTTATGGATTCTATTTCCATTTTCACACATTAAACATTTTTACTCATTTCTTCCCCTCTTTGTTTTGTTTTTGTGGATTTGTTTAATGGATCTCTTTCTTTCCTTACACTGTTTATATATACATTCATGGATTGGTTTAAGGGGTTTTTTCATTCTCTCTTTATTGCCCTCTGTCACCTTCATACAGATTGTTTTAAGGTTTTTGCTTGTGCTTCAGGCATGTTGGAATGTTCAGGGACTTCCGTGTTTGGATAGCTGGGCTGCAGTGTAGACATAATGCCCTGGCTATTACTGACTGTGTTGTTTATGCTAGAATCTAAGATTCTGGGGTTGCAATGGTTAAAGATTTAGATCCCAATTTCTATATTTGTCTGTGTTGGGTAGAAGTTCTGATCCTTGTCTTGTATTCCCTCTCTAGATTTTTGAAGAATGTGATTGATATATGTTGTCGTAGTTTGGGATTTATGGCTGTGAAGAGAAAGCATGACCAAAGCAACTCATATAAAGGCAAACATTTATTTGGTGCTGGTTTGCCATTTTGGAGTTTCAGTCTATTATCATCATGGTGGGAAGCATGTCACCATGTAGCCAGGCTTGGTGCTAGAAGAGCCAATATACCTACATCTTGATCAAAAGGTGACTGTAATCTAGACCCAAACTGCCCACTGCTGCTGTTTGCTGGGACTGGAACATGCTCTTTTTGTTCTATTACACTTTCACTGCCTAGGCCTGGCTGTCTTAGAACTAGTTCTGTCAACTGACCTTGAACTCAGAGATCTGCATGGCTCTGTTTCCTGAATGCTGGGATTAAAGGCGTGTACTACTAAGCCTGGATTTAATCCTTTGTTTACATTTTTTCAATATCTTTATAAATTCTGGATTATACTACAATCCAGGTACAGTGAAGTTAACCATTGAGAACCACCATCACTGCTGTCAGGCAGGAACTTTTCTTTGGACCTAAGAGTTTTGGCCACTGGTGGTTTAATGTTTCCGTGCACAGGGAGCTGACATTTAGGAATGGGGATAGTTTAAAAGTCTGAAAGGGTTCACAGGAGGGAGGAGATTCCACCACAATCTCCTTATTTTATCTCCTTGCAATTAGGGGAGACAGTGAAAAGTGGTCACCCCAGGAGTGCTATAGAGTTGGGGATTAGACTGGAAGGTGTGTTTCTACAAGAAGTGAAGGAGAGGGAAACATCTCCAGGCAGTTTCCATGCTTCCCTGTCAGGATAGCTCAGTGAGTTTTCAGTGAGTGAATGCTGGAGTTAGCAGCTAGCATAAAGGAAGGAGTTAGGGGGAGGGAGGTTAAGGAGGAATTGATGAGCTTGATCTACATAAAGAGATCCTGGACAGTCATAGGTAAGCTGTCACTAATCCTACCATCACCTCAACAAAACAACCCCCCCCCCCAAAAAAAAAACCAAACAAATAACTTTCCATTCTCCAGGTTAGAATCCTCGAATGAGTTCTGAGAAACAGTGTTGCATCAGTGAAAAGGACAAGAATTTGTGATGGAATTCATAAAACACTGAGAATTTAGCAGAGGGAGGAAAGTCCTTCAGGTGTCATCAAATCTAGGGACTTAGCCGGGCGTCTTGGCACACGCCTTTGATCCCAGCTCTCGGCAGGCAGACGCAGGTAGATTTCTGAGTTCAAGGCTAGCCTGGTCTACAGAAAGGGTTCCAGGACAGCCAAGGCTACACAGAGAAACCCTATCTCGAAAAAAAAATCTTGGGAGGCAGAGGCAGGTGGATTTCTGAGTTCGAGGCCAGCCTGGTCTACAAAGTGAGTTCCAGGACAGCCAGGGCTGCACAGAGAAACGCTGTCTCGAAAAAAAAAAAAATCCTAGGGACTTGTGTAATTTGGTCATATATTTGGTCATCTGTAATCTGTAGTGCAGGGGTGAGTGACTCAGTTGCCCACAGCTATGATGGCTGATTATGAGTGTTTCCTTTGCCTGGAACTATGCTCCTTACGTGTTAGTATTTTCAAAGAGAACTGTAGTAACACATTTAGTTCATTTGGCACTTTCTGCTCATAAGTTGCTGCTGTGTGATTTTGAAATATCCAACCCCTCAAAATTTCTCGTGCTCTCAACCAAAATGGCCCTTAAGGTCGTCTGGAACTTTGAAGACAAAGATGGCAGAGGCGGGGGTGGGGGTGGGGGGAATCAAGTTAAAAATAAGCTTGCCCTCTTCTCTGCCAGTGACAAACATGGCCTCCATGGCGTCAAGCATATGTATCCCCAGACTACTGCATGGGAGAAGGAATAGGGGGTCTTTTTTAAAGGGTATGCATTCCGGTGGCCATGCACCTGGTAGGTTTCAGTCAGAGTCACTATGGCGGCCAAGGCTGACAAGGTGGTAAAGTTTCCTGCCTCTTGCCTCACTGGTTGCAAGAGCACGAGGCTGTGGAGGTCCCAGACCTGGCCTCCATCCAGGCTTCATCCTCCTCCTCTGAGCCAGCCTCGCTTCCCCACACCTTCCTCCTCTGGGAGCTGCCAGGCATGAGCTGCTACCCTGGAGAGGATGCTCCTGAGGGGAGGTGGCCCAAGTGCTCAGCAGCAGAGTCCAAAGCTCCAAAGAGCCAACTTCGGGCCAGCCTGGGTGCCCAAGCCTCACTGGTGTAGGTCCTTGCTCTCCCTGCACTGTTCTGCAGAGCCAGGTCCCCAGGTGCCCGGCACTCACGACCCTGACGCTGCCGGTGCCCAGGCAGCCCTCCCATGCCCATAGCTCGGATCACAGCCTGGGCTCACGCTGGGCCTGGGACCCCTGGCACTCCTGGGCGACCACAACACTGCAGGGCAATGCAGCCAGGCCTGCTTTCCCACTAGTCCTCCTCCTCTGTCCCTGCACCTCTTCTCAAAACCAAAGAACCAGAGGCCCCGCGGTGGCTGCCAGGAGGTCCTCTGCTTCTCTTCCTTGGGCCCTGAAGTACCTTCCTGGCTGCTCAGAGTCAACCCTCTTCATGCTTCAGTGCTGCACCTTTTCTGCTATGAAAGGGGAGATGCAGAGAAGCTGAGGGGTGTCAAACAAAACACAAAAACTTATGTGCGACTCAACTGCTCAGAAGCCTGCTGTCCCCAAACTATCTTCCAGGAGATTTTTTTTGCCGAAACTGCACAATGTTTGAGACTTTTCTTCCTAGGGAAGTTGGACTGAAAGCTGCGGGTTTTGGTCAAGGAGCGTCTATTTTTTAAAGGAGCTGATGGGGTTTGCGCTGGCTTGTCTTCCTGCCCAGTTGAAGAGTTGTTGATGTCTATGCTTAGATAATGTGCAGTTTAATTGAAAAATTGCTACATCCACTCCAGTAGCAACCCGCGTGACAGGCTGAAAAGTCTAGGCTCGGTCCCAGGGCAAAAAACTCAGGGAAACTTAGTCTCCTGGAATTGTGGCATCTTGTATAAAGAATCCTCCAATGTCCTTGCATTAGCTGGTAAACAGATCTGAGTGCTTTCCCCTAATATTGCTTCATTATAAGTGCTTCTAAGGATTCATATTTTAACATACAGCCAAGTTAGATTCTAGGCAGTCCTTGATCCAACCTTGAGCATGTATAGCTAAATCACTGCTCTACACAGGAATAGGGAAGTTTGTGGCTTGAGAAGGAACCAGACTAGATAGTTCGAACTATAGCTAGCTGAGTTATACCCAGATACAAGTATTTACAATGGCCTAGGGGGAAGGTGGACTATGACAAGGGCAGGAAGCCCTTGCCCCTGGCTTCTAAGTTTAAGCTGATCTCAGGTGGAATTGTTTTTTATCCCAGTTGTTAACCTTGATACTTATCCCAGTTGGTTCTCGCCAGTCCTTCCCGGCTTGTATTACTGTTTTGTTATCTTGCCAGTGTGTCACCTAACTTCCCCATTTTCTTCTGTATAAAAGTCTGATGCTCAATTTGACAAATTACATTCAGATCCACACTCCCTTGTGTCTGTGTCTGTTTGTCACTTGCCGAAACTTTGCCCACTTCCACAAGAGAACTCGACCCATGCAGACAAGGGATCCAGAGGGTCTGCGGCAAAAAATGTTGTGGGGGGTTGGGGTGTAGGCTTGTGAAGAGCATTCAAATCTGGAGCTCATCACTGTCCCTGATCCAGAAACCCCCGACCCCAGTCAGCCTTGGCCATCTTCACTTACTGCCTGAAGTGGCACCCATATCAGGAGCATCATGTCTAACTGGGCCAGCCCATCAAGATCAGTTGCTTGGTGGCACACTGCCCACCAGCACAGAATAATGCCACCTTTGATTGTAAAGTGCTGTCAAGGAACCAAGCTCTCCTCTGGTTTGATCACAGGATGAGCAAGACAGGGTCCAGCTGTCCTGGAACTCATTCTCTAGATCAGTCTGGTCTCAAACTCAAAGATTTACCTGCCTCTGCCTCCCAAGTGCTGGAATTAAAGGTCACCATGCTTGGCTTTGCTTTTAATTTTTAATCCAATTTAGCTTGTTTATCTTAGCACTGTACCTTGCTAGTTATATTAAAGGAAAAAAAAAGGATCTTCTTAGTTTTTCAAGAATTCATATGTACGAAGAATTTTTTTTTTTTTTTCCGAGACAGGGTTTCTCTGTATAGCCCTGGCTGTCCTGGAACTTACTTTGTAGACCAGGCTGGCTTCAAACTCAGAAACCCACCTGCCTCTGCCTCCCAAGTGCTGGGACTAAAGGCCTGCGCCACCACGCCCGGCTGAGAATATTTTAAAGAACTCTTCTTTGGGCCTAAACCTCAGTTTTGGTTGAACGACTGAATTAATTTACTGAATGAATTCCAACTCAACCCAAGTTACATACGGCTAAGAGGACTATCTCCTGTTTTGTCTCTTGACTTTTTGCCCTCTCTAAGACTTCATTAAGTCTTTTTTTAAAGAGAAGAATTTGTTTTCAAGAGTGGTGTTTTGAAATGAAAGAAACTTGAGCCTCTAGAGGAAGAAAGTAATACTAGTGCAGCTACTGAATTAAGGAATTACTAAATAAATGCTATCTTTTGCTTTTATTTTTTTTTAGATTTATTTATTATATGTAAGTACACTGTAGCTGTCCTCAGACACTCCAGATCAGGGCATCAGATTTCATTATGGATGGTTGTGAGCCACCATGTGGTTGCTGGGATTTGAACTCTGGACCTTCGGAAGAGCAGTCGGCGCTCTTAACCACTGAGCCATCTCGCCAGCCCCAGCTTTTTTTTTTTTTTTAAAGGGACTTGTCTGTGGGACTCACAGGAGGTGTAGGCACACAGAAAGGATGGCTACAGTTGGTTTTTAACCTGTGGGTCTCCATCCCTTTGGCAGTCTGATTTGTCATTCATAGGGGGTGCATATCACATCCTGTAAATATATCAGTTATTTACAATATGATTCATAATAGTAGCATCACTACATTTATGAAGTAGCCACAAAATAATGGTTCTGGTTTCAACAACATGCAGAACTGTATTAAGGGGGCACAACTTTTGGAAGATTGAGATTTACTGTCCTTCAGAGCATGAATCTGTAATGAACCAATCCCTTTTAATGTTTTCAAAACATATAAAAGATTTTGCCTGCCTTGAAACACAAACACATCTCTCTCAGAAGGAGGAGACTCCCTGCACTTTTGTGTACTCTTCCCAGTCGTCATAAGGGCATGATGGGAGAGTTCTCATTTGTCAACACTAAATGCCAAGAATAAGTTAGAGGGTTTCTCATCCTGGTAGGACAGTGAGGGGTCTGCACAAACATCCAGAGCTGAGCAGGACTTATTTGGCTAAGGTTTTGTCTGCAGAGCCTTTTGTAGCATTGGAGAGCAGAGGAGGGCCTCAGATCCTCTGGATCACCACTTACAGGTGGGTGAAAAACTCTCCTGTGTGCTGATGACTTAACCAGAGTTCTCTGAGAGAGCAGCATTTCCTTTTGCAGCTGAGTTCCCACAAACTGAGTCTTACAAAAGAAAACAAGTCTTCACTGTCATTTCCTTCTCCAACGAGTACACATCCATGTTTGATTTCTCCTTTTCTTTGGGCCCTGGTCATTTGCTCTGCAGAGTCGAATGCATACAGGTTTCTCTGAAGAAAGACGATTGGGCAGTACTTAGGGTCAGCACCTAAATTGAATCCCAGTTTTGAAGTTATCAGACAAACCCAAACAAAAACATCAACAGGGTACATCAGGTAGAGTGTCCCAGGCTCTTGTGCTGCCCTACTCACATCTGGATTTTAACATACAACAGCTGTTGTAAATCCTGAGCCACCATGCTGCCTTTCCCCAGATTCACTATAAATGTTCCAGCAATACTGTACTCTAACCAGAAATCAGTAATAATAACACTGGTTGTTGATGTTGGAAGACAGGTGTTGGTCATATCTGTCTAGCTCCTAAAATCCCGTTTGAATGAGGGCTCCAAGAAAACACTCTGTGCAAAAGCCAGGGCGTGGACTCTTTCATCCACCAAGTGGGGATGGGACTTCACCATTGACTTCCACCCGGAGCTTTTAGAGACCTCAGAAGCATGAAGGGCAATGAAATATAGGGCCCGAGTCTTCAGCTGCTCTGTGCTGTGGAGGTCAGCCAGGATGAGAGTGTGTGCAGCATTCTCCACAGAGAGGGTCCTGCAGAGGCAATCCTCACACATGACCTTCAAGCCTTCAAGACCATACCTGTCAGCAGCTGCCAGCACATCACAGGCCATGGAGTGGCTGTGGAGGTTTGGCGCCTTGCCAGTGTAGATGAAGCCCATCATCTCCTTGAAGACTTGAAAATCCAACTCCTGGATCTCAAAGCAGTTTGCTAGTCTCTTCTCCATTTGATGTTCAAACATGGCTCTGAAAACTGGAGAGCGAGCTGCTAGGATGGCTTTGTGAGCCCTGAATTCATGGCCAGCTACCAACAGGGAGCAGTCTGTGAAGAGGGAATTCTCCCACAGGTCATCTAGGTCATCTGTCAATATGTGCCTTGGATCCTTGATTGCAGGTATCATGTTCTGTCCAGGCATGTTTAAGATGGCTCCTACTATGCTCACCTTGCAGCAGAGGGTGAGCTGGTCTTTAGGGAGAAGCCAATTCCGTTGGGAGAGGAGGGAATCTCGAAGGATGAACTTACTGAATCCCCAGTTTTGCTTTCTCTGAAAGCTTGGGACATTCAAGCTCTTCGTATATTGATATTTCTCTCCTTGGGAATTTTTGATCCAGAACTCAAACTTTGCCCTAACTTGTCTCTTTGGGCAGTTGACCAACACCAGGTAAACTGACAGGTAGTCTTTGCTTTCTTCATCAAACCCGTTTGGGTGTACTCTCAAACACCAGGCCACTTCTTCATTGGCCTCTAATGAGAACACTGGGCTTTTAATCTTAATCTTTCTCCTAATTCCCCCCATGCAAAATGAAAAGTTGCTAATGGTCCACTCATAGCAGAATTCTTTAACACTGATCTGTCTGGAGCCCCAGATCCTGGCTTTCATGTCCCCTGACATTTCTGCTGGAGGTTAAAGTTGATCTGAAAATAACTAGAAGTTATTTATTCTTCTTCCTGTTGGATACAAGTATAGGTATTTTAGATTTTATTTCAATTTCTCTTAAATTCTCTCTCTCTCTCTCTCTCTCTCTCTCTCTCTCTCTCTCTCTCTCTTTCTCTGTCTCCTCTGTCTCTCCTCTCTTCTCATCCCTCCTCAACTCCCCTCTCCATGGTGTAAATAAACTCTATTCTAAACTAATCTTGTCATATGGCTGGTACATGACGGAGAAAGGGATGCCTCAGCTTGGGCCCACCAGAGTACCACTTTCACCCTCACAATACCTGGATCTAACAAACACATCCTGGATTTCTTTTTATAAAACACAATTGATGTTGTGACACAGATTTAAAAACTTTCAGGTTAACATGTCCTGCTGCCACATGAACTTTCCAGTCAACTTCTCACTAGACCTATCCATCCAAAAAAAAAAAAAAGAAAGCAAATTGGTAAGCTCCCCTCTCCCACACTGGTCAGTGTATATATCCCCTGGTTCCAAGGGAGGGATGTTGAGTTCACAGCCACCCTGTGGTGTCCTTTTGGATAGAGACATTCCCAGTCTTATATTGGTCTCCTTGCTGACTCCTCATTTTAGGACATTTTCCCTTAAGTGAGAACTCCTCTCTCCCCCGTGTCATTTCCTTTTCTCTATGCTGTGAACCCCAAGCCTGGGTACCATTCTCCTCACTCTCCACTCAGGTACTGGCCTGAGCTCAGACCCCAATTCACTGCTTGAGGTCTTATTGATCTGACCCTCCAGTTGTTTTAGCTATTGACTTGTTCCCAGGATGCTGGTAGGGGAAATTAATAACTGCCACTCTCACCCAGAAAGGATATGCCTTTGCAGCCACTCCGAGGATATTTACTGAGATGCCTCCCACTCTTAAAAGCTTCTGAATTCACAGGCTACATTTGGCCCCAATATCCACTAAGCAATGACTCTACATTGCCGTTTAAGGGCACTTGAATATATTTTACAAGTCTCTCACCAGCCATCCAGATAAATGGAAAGGTTTCTCTGCAGGGTCCCCTCCCACCACCTCCATCTCTCGTCATTTTACTTCTATGTTCTCCCTCCCACATACAGGCACAGTGAGAAGACTGCCTAGATTGTGCTATGATAACCACTGAGAAACAGTGTTCCCCCTTGATTCTGCCATTGCCTCTGTGGCTGTGGCAAGCCTCCTCTCTCTGCTTTCACCCTTGCTTTCTTGCTCCCTGTCTGACCTAACACCATGGGGCCCAAACATGCTGTGCTAGAGCAGAGTTGCAGGCAGACAGAGCACAGCTGCAGGCCCTGCCTCTTACTCACCCCAACGCCCAAGGTGCTTGCTTTCTTGCCCTGCCCCACTTATGCACTTGTGTCCTGCTCACACCTGTTTGAGTTCCGACTATGCTTCTGTGCTCCTGGGGCCCGCCCACCACCACCACTGTCAGCTCTCTGCTTTCTTTCCATTCTGTTCTGCATCAATTCTAAGCCAGGTGTGACAGCTGAGCTAGTCCATGCACAGATCAGACCCACTGATCTGGTCACAGTAACAGAGGCTGGCTACTGTGAAAGCAGAGACCTTTTGTCCACCAGACAAAACATGTCCATTATCTCTGTTTTTCTTTTTATATGTTCTTATCTGTTGATACACAATTATTTCTGCCATTCCAAGATATAACAAACATGTCATGTTCCTCCAGACAGAGCTGTAGTTTCAGTGCCATCTTGGTTGGGGGCAGTCTTGTATCTGTCATCTTTTGTGGGCATATTCCTATGCTATTGCTTAAGTGCCGTCTTAACTAAGGGAGGTCACATGAATGACTGTAGCTTCAGTGTCATCTTAGTTGATGACAGTTCCATGTACACCCACCATCTTTGTTATGGGCAATTCCTACCTCACTGCCTCTTCACCTTAGAACATCCTGACTTAGGGTCTCTGATTTCTATCCTGCCTTGGTAAACGATAATTTTAATACTAACTTAAATATTTACATCATTTAAAAAGGTTAAAGATCACTGCTTTTTTTTTTTTCTTTTTCTTTTTCTTTTTTTTTTTTTTTAACAGGATTTCTCTGTATAGCCCTGGCTGTCCTGGAACTCACTTTGTAGACCAGGCTGGCCTCAAACTCAGAAATCAGCCTGCCTCTGCCTCCCAAGTGCTGGGATTAAAGGTGTGTGCCACCACGCCTGGCTAAGATCACTGCTTTAAGTTAAAGATTGCCTAACTCCATTCCTCTGTTGAGGGACATCTGGGTTTTTTCCAGCTTCTGGCTATTACACAATGGAATACTACTCAGCTATTAAAAACAATGAATTTATGAAATTCTTAGGGAAATGGATGTATCTGGAGGATCCATCCCATAATCATCCACCAATCCCAGACACTATTCCATATGCCAGCAAGATTTTGCTGAAAGGACCCTGATATAGCTGTCTCTTGTGAGACTATTCCAGTGCCTGTCAAATACAGAAGTGGATGCTCACAGTCATCCATTGGCTGGAACACAGGGCCCCCAACAGAGGAGCTTGAGAAATTACCCAAGGAGCTGAAGGGGTCTGCAACTCTATTGGTGGAACAACAATATGAACTAACCAGTACCCAGAGCTCTTGTCTCTAACTGCATATGTAGCAGAAGATGGCCTAGTTGGCCATCATTGGGAAGAGAGGCCCCTTGGTCTTGCAAACTTTATAGGCCCCAGTACAGGGGAAGGCCAAGGCCAAAAAGTGGGAGTGGTGGGTAGGGGAGCAGGGCGGGGAGAGGGTATAGGGAACTTTCAAGATAGCATTTGAAATGTAAATAAATAAAATCTTAAAAAAAAAAGATTGCCTAACTCAGATATGCTTAATATATACTAGCTCTCAATCTTCTCAGAAATCTGCTAAATGCAACAGCAAATGTTTAAGCTTATTAGGATAGAGACTCCTAAAGCATAACAATTACACCCTCCCACCCCTCACCAAGGTGTCCCAGAAGATGTAGGCACAGTGACAAGACTGCATAGATTGTGTTAGAAACTGTGCTCCATTGCCTTGAGACTGCCTGGGCTCAGCCTACACTGTTGTGAAACTGAGGATACCCAGACAGTTAAATGACTCATTGCCTAAGACAAGGTGAGTCATTTCTCCCAAATTTCTACTCCACAAGAAAAAAGGTTCTTGTCTTCTGGGCCTAATGGACACACCGATTCTGCTCAAGCTGTGATGGAGAATGCAGGGACCTGAGAAAAATGTCTAGGTAATGGACTATTGACCAACCTCTGTCATTATAATTAATGACTTCTAGATTATAATTTGTTTTTCCCAAATTTCTGACTACATTGACAGATAAGCAAACTTCAGCTAGAAAACAGACCTCTAGCTCCTTACCCAAAGGTAATTGACCACCTTATTAGTTCATTAATCAATTTATCTTTTTCAACTACCAGATCTCTTATCAAAAACAGACAGGGTTGCCTAACTCACAGGCTTCACCATAAAGGATACACAAGTTCAGATATCACCTTCTGTCACTTCCTTTTCGAAACTCGGTTCCCAGTGACTAAATGCTTCATATCTCCTCCCCTTGTTATGCTACTGCCCTAACATTAATCAATAGAGTTCTTATAAATTAGCCTAACCCTAATAAAACATTCCACTATATGATCCAACTTTTATAATCACAAGTGCAAATTTTAAGTTTCCTTTGATTGTTTTTATCCCATAGACTCAAAGCGTTTCTTGTGCTAAATCTGTTCTATCAGCTGTCATTGTTACAAATAAGTTTCCTTTAGTTGTCTTTTTTTTTTTTAAGATTTACTTAATTTTTATTATATGTAAGTACACTGTAGATGTCCTCAGACACTCCAGAAGAGGGAGCCAGATCTTGTTACGGATGGTTGTGAGCCACCATGTGGTTGCTGGGATTTGAACTTATCACCTTCGGAAGAGCAGTCGGGTGCTCTTACCCGCTGAGCCATCTCACCAGCCCTTAGTTGTCTTTTAACTATAGACTTAATATATTTCTCATGCTAAAGTATATGATCAATTACCATATTCACAAGGTCATCAAATTTTCCAGTGTTCGTTAATGATCTTTTTCTTTTTAAAGATTTTTTATTATTATATGTAAGTACACTGTAGCTGTCTTTAGACACACCAGAAGAGGGCATCAGATCTCATTATGGATGGTTGTGAGCCACCATGTGGTTGCTGGGATTTGAACTCAGGACCTTTGGAAGAACAGGCACTGCTCTTACCCACTGAGCTACCTATCCAACCCCTAATTGTCTTTTCAATATACACTTCAAAATGCTTCTTCTTATAGTACATGTCTTAGTCAGGGTTTCTATTCCTGGACAAAACATCATGACCAAGAATCAAGTTGGGGAGCAAAGGGTTTATTCAGCTTACACTTCCATACTGCTGTTCATCACCAAAGAAGTCAGGACCAAAACTCAAGCAGGTCAGGAAGCAGGAGCTGATGCAGAGGCCATGGAGCGATGTTCTTTACTGGCTTGCTTCCCCTGGCTTGCTCAGCCTGTTCTCTTATAGAACCAAGACTACCAGCTCAGAGATGGCACCAGCACCACCCACAAGGGGACCTCCCTGCTTGGTCACTAACTGAGAAAATGCCTTGCAGCTGGATCTTGTGGAGGCACTTCCTCACCTGAAGCTCTTTTCTCCGTGATAATTCCAGCCTGTGTCAAGTTGACACAAAACTAGCCAGCACAACTACATTTATATATCTTCAGTCACCCAGACAGAAGAAAAAGCCCTTCTTGCTTCTTCTGCTCCACCAAAAGCTTTTGTCTTCCCTAAGCTCATCTTAAAGACTGTTCATGCTGTTTACAAATTTATCTCTTTTGTAAACTTATTTATTTTTGATATATAAAACAAAAAATTTAATATATAATGACAGATTCCTTGTAAGAAGAAATAGAATGATAGGTATAGAGTTCTGTTTAGAAAAATGCTCTCAAGCATCTGTAAACATGTGATTCCTCACAGGCAGTAGCTCACAAAGGTCTGACCTCTTCACTTAAAAAAATTTTTTTTTAAATAAACTGATATACAAAGTGACAATATAGCAGAGAACAAGCTTGTAGGAACTGAGCATCAGTGTTTTTAGTTCTGTAATATTTGTCTTAGTAAAACACACTCCAGATCACTGCAGCAACATGGAAACCAAACAGTTGCTTTTAGCCATTTGGAAGCCATGAGTGTGGGTGCCTGGATCTTCACTGAGACCCATGCAGCATCTTGCTCTCCTTGTGTTGATACTCAGCACATAACTGAGAAACAGGCACAGGCCAAGGAAACAATCCTCAACCAAAGCCACTTCTGCCCAGGAAACAGTTCCCCAAAGGAAAAAGACTGTTTGACTGGATGAATTCTGAACAAAGGACAATGCCTTCTCCCCATCTGGCATTCATGAAGTCAGTACAGTTCTGCTTCTTACCAGCAGGTGAAGCTAAGACCATAAGGGCAGCAGCTGGGGCACTTGACCTGGAAGATGAAGATGCTTTAAACCTTTATTTACATGAAGGATTCACTTGGTCAGTTTGCTCTTGGTTAATTAATTTGATATTCTCTCCCAACACTGTATCTAAACAGAAAAAACACAATTCATATAAAATTTAATTGGGTTAGACATTGATAAACCTCTAAGAAGGTTAAAGAAAAATGATCTGTCCATTGATCACTAATCTATCTAGGAACAGGCATTGACATGATCTAATCTTCTCTCTCTCTCTCTCTCTCTCTCTCTCTCAGTCACTTTGTAGACCAGGCTGGCCTCGAACTCAGAAATCCGCCTGCCTCTGCCTCCCGAGTGCTGGGATTAAAGGCATGCGCCACCATGCCCGGCTAATCTTCTCTAATAGAAATAACTAGCTATTTCAAAAGCAAAGCTAACATGCACATCCACCCCACTGCCATGGGCCTTCAGAGGTATGAGACTCATTTCTACTGAAGATGCCTAAAAACCGCCCTAGTCAGCCAACCCAGAGAAACCAGATGGAACAGTTGGCTTTTAATCCCACGTGTTACCGCTGGCCTCACCTAGCCAGCAGAGGTGCTGGGTTCCTAAATCCTCTTGAGCCCACAGCAGTGACTGCCTGACTGTCATGGCTGGGGCAGCTCCTCAGATGCATGGCACTGTAATCCCAGCGGGTTCCGAGTATAGGCCAGAGGG
The DNA here is from genome assembly GCA_902729485.2 of Mus minutoides. NCBI lineage: Eukaryota > Metazoa > Chordata > Mammalia > Rodentia > Muridae > Mus > Mus minutoides. The sequence continues at coordinate 100,888 of LR750217.1, read as the reverse complement.
CTTTCTGAGCTGGTTGTAAACAGTGTGGAAACAGATTCTCTGTGATGGAGCCCAGCCTTGGCTCCCATTTTCCTGTCATAGCCACTCTGGGTCAGTAGAATACTCAGGCATCCCAAGATAGTTTTACATGAACTGGTTATTTGTAAAAAATATCTATAAAGCTTCATTTTAAAAATAAGTGTTTAAAAAAAAGTTAAGAATAGTCTCTGCACTTTTGTGTTTTGTTTCACTCTGCAAAGTTTCTGGACATGCACTGAGGCCTGGCCTGGATGATTTACAGTTGTGCATATTTTAAGTTCTGTGGAAAAATCCTATAAAAATAGTATTCTTGTTTAAAAGTTTAAGTCAAGAATAAGGTGGTAGGAATGATGACGAAAAAGAAAAGATGAAGTACACAATTATTTTTCTTATTTTAAAATTGACATAAAAATGTAAAGCGTTTTCCTTTGGAGTCACTATACATCTAATAGTACTACATGCTATTTAATACTTGCCACCTATGGATGGGTCTTGGTAACACACAGTCTGTCTGGGACTCTAGCCTGCCCAAGTGGCTAGAGCCCTAGAGTGTAATGGCTGGCCCATGCTCCTCCACCCCTCTTTGGGGGAGGACCAGGCTGTGTCGGGGGTCTGGCTTCAGAGAGCTGAGAAATCTGTGGATGCTGCCATTACTCTCCCTCCCAGAGCTATGCAGTCTCATGTCCCCTCTGTGCAGCCTGTGAGCAAGGCTGGTGCCATTGGCCCTTGAGAGCCTGCCTGGAGGTACAGCCTGTGTCTTGGGAATGTGATGAGGTTCTAGAGCCCCTTCAATGACAATGTCGGCTTCCTCATCACTCTCCATTTCCTCAGAATTCTGCAGGACATGGGCACCTGGCAGGCTGTGGTGACTGGTGGTGCTGTCTGTGGATCAGACAGAGCTGGCTGCTGCGGACCACATTGTTCCTTTGGTTGGCTGGTTTGACAGTGACAATGAGGTTGTGGCTGTTGGCTCTCATCATGTCTGTGACTTAATCCAATGTCTTTCCATTTGCCTCTATCCCATTCACCTCCAGGACTTCATCATTCACAGCTGGTAGCCCAGGACTCTCTAAGGCCTCGGGGCACCTTTTCTAGCCAGTGGGACTTCACACGCACGCTGGTGCCATCTCGAATGTAGAAGCCCAGTGGCTTCTCACAGCCACGTCTGTAGAGCTTCACTCGGCGGTGTGTCTCAGGAAGGATGTCCATATCGATGATGGATGACACTGGGCGGAAGTCATGCGGCATGCTGATGTTGAGGTGGGAACGACAACGCAGACCCTCATCCCTCAGGGTCACCAGCACCTTTTTCTTCCGTGACAGAGTGCCTGCTCCGAAGCTGTAAAGGTCTGCCTCTTCTCGCTTCTGGATGTAGACTCGAAGCAAGGAGTTTGCACTTGAGACCGCCTTGCAGAAGTTGTCGTCATTGTTCATGGGCAGCAGGTCCCCGTGCACATCTGCATAGCCGATGATCACTTCGGTGTTAGAGATGTGGTGTTGTGGGTGTGCACCACCAGCTGGTAGAAATCTTTAAACTTCTCAGGCTTGTGGCAGCCCAAGTTCCTTCGGAACTCGGTGCCAAACTTGCTCTTGACTTCCATAGCGCTGCAGTCGTAGAAGCGTAGGGTATGAGATTTATGAAATTATGATTTCCATGATTTTGGCCCCACTTAGCCTCGCCTTCGGTGGTCAGGGGCCTCAGAGAGAGTCTCCGCAGAGACGCTCTCCATTCTTGCCTTCTGCCTGGGCCCGTTGGGCTGCGCTTGCTACGGTGCCTGACTCCACACCATGAGGTGGGCCGGAGCCTCTTTTGTAAACTCTTTTTTTGTAAGCTCCAAGAAACACAATGAGATCTACCTTGGATGGACCAAACAGACTCCATTTGAATAATTATACCTGCCAATCAATAAATAGCCTAAATTCCCATTCGCGACCTATTCCAGAGGGTAGGATTCCTATCCTGTTCCCTGGGATTGGGACTCCGCGCACCCCAACCACCAAGACCAAGTTTCAAATGTACACCTAAGAAAAATTCTTTTCTCCTAAAACACACAACACGTACTTAACTTTATTCTCTACTACATATGTGTGTGTATGTATATATGTATACATATATATAGTCACACAATGTATTTACTACTACTACCACACACACACACACACACACACACACACACACACACACACACACACACTTAATGTTTCAGCATCTTGTCCAGCAGTTTATTCAAGATCAACATCCATGACAGCTCCAGAGAAGCAACCCACATGCTCCAATCTACTCTCACAGACAGATGTGTCAACTGGACCTGCTCCTTTTACCTACAGATGGTTCCACAGACCCTGGATAGCAAGGAAACAGCCAACTCTCCCAAGGATGCATAAACATCCCCATTCACATTTCCTTTGGTTTCCCAAACACAAGTCCTCCCAAAGTCAGCAGGAAGTGGCCGGGCGTGGTGGCGCACGCCTTTGATCCTAGCACTCGGGAGGCAGAGGCAGGCGGATTTCTGAGTTCGAGGCCAGCCTGGTCTACAGAGTGAGTTCTAGGACAGCCAGGGCTATACAGAGAAACCCTGTCTCGAAAAACAAAAACAAAAACAAAAAAACAAAGTCAGCAGGAAGTAACTAAAGATCACAATGACCCTATTCCTGCTCCACAATCATCTCTGTCTAGTTTTTCCTTTTATATTAATCCAAAATGAAGGAATGTTACCGTTCTTTCTAGGCTCCACCCAACAGTTACCTGGCAATAGCCAGGTACACCTGATTCACTATAAAGGGGGTTGTTTACTCCCTCCTTGCAATTTTTCTCTCTTACTCTCCCTGATTCTGTAACCACTTTATCCCTCTCTCCCCTTCTCTTTCTCCTCCCCCTCTTTCTCCATGTGTTCCTGGCTGGCCTCTTCTTTTTCTCTCTCTTCTCTCTTCTTCCTCTCTCCATTCCTCTTCTTCCCCCTGCTCTCTCTCTCCCCCCCTCTATTTTCTTCTTATCCCTACTCAACTCTATTCTATACAAAATCTATACTAAACCATACTATATAATAAACTCTATTCTTTTGTTTGTTTGTTTGTTTGTTTTTTAGACAGGGTTTCTCTGTATAGCTCTGGCAGCCCTGAAACTCACTCTGTAGACCAGGCTGACCTCAAACTCAGAAATCCGCCTGCCTTTGCCTCCCAAGTGCTGTGATTAAAGGTGTGTGCTACCACTGCCTGGCAGTAAATTCTGTTCTATACTGTGGTTGATACCACAGGGGGAAGGGATGCCTCAGCATGGGCCTACCGGGGGACCCCTCCCACTCTTACCTTACGTGGTTCTAACAAACATCCTCTGGCATTCTTTATGAATAAAACACTACAATTATTATATTGAACTTTGGATGAGCTTGGAAACTGTTATACATTCACATTTCAAGTATATTGTATTTAGTCAGGGTCCTTTAAAAACTTACAGAATGGCCGGGCGTGGTGGCGCACGCCTTTGATCCCAGCACTCGGGAGGCAGAGGCAGGCAGATTTCTGAGTTCTAGGCCAGCCTGGTCTACAGAGTGAGTTCCAGGACAGCCAAGGCTATACAGAGAAACCCTGTCTCGAAAAACCAAAAAAAAAAAAAACCAAAAAAACAAAACAAAACAAAAAAACAACTTACAGAATGTAAGTTCTCTATAGAAATAATAAAAAGTGGAGGGGGCTGGTGAGATGGCTCAGTGGGTAAGAGCACCCGACTGCTCTTCTGAAGGTGATAAGTTCAAATCCCAGCAACCACATGGTGGCTCACAACCATCCGTAACGAGATCTGGCTCCCTCTACTGGAGTGTCTGAGGACAACTGCAGTGTACTTACATATAATAAAATAAATCTTAAAAAAAAAAGAAATAAAAAGTGGATATATGACACTAACATACAGGCTGAGTCCAGCTAATCCAACTACTGCGAAAGCCAGTACTTACTTAGTCCACAGGGTTTGAAGTCTCAGGTGTTCTTCAGTATATGCTGGAATTCTGAAGAAACGGGCTCCAATACCAGTAAAGAAATGGGCTTGCTAGTAAGATGAGAGGAAACGGTAAAGACACAGAGATTCCTTCTTCCATGTGCTCATATAGGCCTAGAGCAGAAGGTGTGGCCCAGTTGAAGGTGTGTTTTCTAGTCTCAAGATCTGGAATAAAGGTGTGTGTTTTCCTGACTCAAAACTCAAATTAAAGGTATGTGTTTTTCTACAGGAAAATCTGCATTTGAACTGGACATATCTACTTCAACTTAAGCAAAAAATAAAAAATTAAAAGTTATATCTTCCAATTTTGAATGTTACGCAATTCCAGATGTAGTCGAAATGGGAATAGGAATAGTCTTCCCCATTGTAATTTGCTTACTGTGGTCAACCTTTCATAAATATGGGGATCATGTCATTCCATGCACAGCTATTATTTACCCTTGTGCTTGTCTTACACCAATTTCTGCCACAAACATGATCAGGGAAAAGGTATTTTCATTAACCTGTCAGAAGTCTCAATGGTCACAAAAAGGAGAGAAGGTGGAAGAACTCCCATGTGGTGGACAGGAAGCAGAGCCCCAAACTCTGAAGGTGGCTTTCTTCTTTCCTGTGTGTTATTCTACTTAGACGCACAGACCTTGTGATGACTCCTCCCAATTTGGTTGGTGGTCTTGTAACTTCCCCCTCAGGACATCCTCTTTAGAAATCCTTTTTCAGAGTCACTTAAGGGCGTAGTTTAGGAGTATCCTAAATGCTTTTCGATTCAATCAGTTCAGCTGGTACAGAGGTCAGCTTTTCATAGTCTGCATCCTCTACGGATGAGGTCTGTCCTCTTTAGACTTGGAACTGCCACGTTTGCTCTGCTGGCCCTAAAAAGGAGAGAAGATTCTGTTTTCCAAGGGGTGCAGCATATATTCAACAGATATCAAAGATTAGGGTTTGTTACCGTCATGTAAAGTGACATGTAAAGTTCTGCCCCTATCTCTCGTTTCTCCAGGTCTTCATCTCTTAGAGAGATGCAGAGTCAAGAGGGCACAGAGATAATTACAGTGACTCCGTCAGCTCAGCAGCTCAACGCTCTTCTCTGTCTTGCTCCAATTTTGCTTATCCCTCAATATTGGATCAATCAATTGATTTTGATTTTTTTTATCCCTTGGTTAGACGATGAGCATCAGGGACTCTGTATCTGGCGCTTTTGGGACCTCGGTAGGAGGATTCCCCCGTCTTAAATCTAACATTTGAAATGCTTGTAGATGATCACTGTGCAAACCTCCCTCACCCCTTTGCAGGAAAGTTGCTCTAAATTGTTCTTTTCTTAGCTCTCAGGAGCAGGCTCCTGTAGGGTGGAAGTTGCCTCTTACAGGAGACTGAGACCCCCCCCCCCCTGGGCAGGAATCATAGGCTTTGCTTATGAAGTCTGTCACAGAGTGTGACAGGTTTAAGGGTTTTCTCTTCTTTTTTGGGGGTGTGTGTGGATGGTAGCAGTGACTTTATGGGTGCCTTGCCAGAGTCAAAAGACTTTTTTTTGTACTAAACATGAGGAAGACAGGTGGTAAGGCTGTGTAACGTCCTCCTACCAGAGAAAGCCACTAGTCATTTCAAAAAAAACAAAAAACAAACTGACAAATGCCCATAGAAAGCTAGAGAGAGGGAGAGAGAGAGAGAGACAGAGAGACAGAGACAGAGACACACAACAGAGACAACCATGGGTAGCTGCAACATGTCCAGACTCCTGGAAAGAGGAAAATTTGAAGATGTCTTTCACAGTTTCTGGATATTGGTGTCTCAACTGAAGATGCCTTAGCCATACTTTTGTCCAGAGGTGATAGTCCAGCAACTTTCAAATAATTTCCTGTAAAAGTAACTTTTATTTACATGTATTATTGGTTGTCTCTGAGGCTTTTTTCCTTAGTCTGCTGACCTAGGTCTAGTCCTGGAAGGTCTAGCCTCTGTCAAAAAAAATTTTAGGCTTAGAATCTTCTCAGTTTCAGAGACTTACAGCTGAATGAGGTCCCCACTTTCTAATTCTTTCTGATCTCTGACTGCCTGATTTAATTTGTTCTGGCTCAAAACTCCTCTCTATTGTAACTGAATCAACAAGGCTTTTCTCAGCGTCTCCTACTAACTTTCACAATCAATTCTAATCTTCAGACTCTTTCTCACTCTCTGGCTTGTTCTGTCTTTACCTGTGTCTCTTTTGATCTCTCTTCAACTTGCCTCTATACCTCTGTCCTGCTAAAACTGTCCTATCTCTCTTTCTTTCTGCAGTGAGCTCTTCTCTTTCCTCTCTCTTCTCATAACAGTTGAGCATATCCATTTCTGTCTAATCTTTCTCAGATTTCCTCTCTCTCTCTCTCTCTCTCTCTCTCTCTCTCTCTCTCTTCCAGACAGGGGTTTCTCTGTGTAGCCCTGGCTGTCCTGGAACTCAGAAATCCACCTGCCTTTACATTCCAAGTGCTAGGATTAAAGGTGTGTACCACCACAGCCCAGCTAGGGCTTCTTTCTACAAACCAGCTTTACCTTCAGTGTTTGGAATTCAAGGTGTGTACTACTAAAAGGTATGTCTATATTCCAGCCAGAAGGGTTAAAGGTGTGTACCAAAGCTGAGTCACTCCACAACTAAAACCATTTTTTTTTTCAGTAAATAACACAATTTTGGGCTAAACAGTATGATCAAATATCCTGTAACAGTTTCCTTTTAGGGTGGAGGTGTCAGGCTCCTCCTACATGTTTTGGAAACAAATTGGTCAAAGGAAATCTTGACAATCTGGATTTCAGATTGAGTACAGTCTAGAATTCCTTGACTACTGCCCTCTTCTTTGCCCTGAGGGGCTCAGAGACCCTAGAGTCTCAAAGTGTTGTCTCTGGAATCTGTGGAAACTCCAGGAATGTTGAAGGGTGTTCTTCTGTGGAGTCGTCTTGAACATGAATTTATTTTTTATGGTATTTTCCCTTTTAGTAATTTCCTCTTATATATTCCATCCCAACACCAGTTTCCCCTCCTTCCTTCCCTGAAACCCCTTGCCCCTAACAGCCCCTCTTCCACCACCACTCCTTTGCTTCCTTTCAGAAGAGAGAAGACCTCCCAGGGATGTCAACCAAACACAACATCTTATAATAAGGCAGGCACATGCCGTGTACTAATACAAGACAAAGCAACCCAGTAGCAGGAACGAGGTCTCAAAAGCAGACAAGAGAGTCAGAGAAATGCAGCATGTAATTATAGGAAAAAATCCAGGCTATTTTCTGTTAATGGTGGTCTTGCCTGCCTGCATCATTTCCACAGCTAGCTATCCCGACCTTCCCAGTCCAAAGGCCTCATTTGTCTAGCTGGCAGTAAGCTGGCTGCCACTCACACAAATCCCTGGAACCCTGTAAAATGAAAACTCCAGAGACTTTGTTTTTTTTTTTTCCGAGACAGGGTTTCTCTGTATAGCCCTGGCTGTCCTGGATCTCACTTTGTAGACCAGGCTGGCCTCGAACTCAGAAATCCTCTGCCCCTGCCTCCCAAGTGCTGGGATTAAAGACATGAGCCACCACCACCCGGCTCAAGACTTTGTATTTTATCAACTAGATTTATAACAGTAAATCGTCGACCCCCAAAATGCACTCACAAAGAATTAAAAAATCAATTGCCATAAATACAAGATGCATACCTAGATCGGGTATATATACCCTATATTACTCTATTGCCTTTCTAAGATATCCATAGCTACCTGTGGCTCTTTCAAGCCATGTGGTCTGCTTCATCTTCTACCTCCACCTTCTCCACATCCCCTGTCTCCTCTCTCCTCTCTCTCTCCAACTCTCTCCTCTCTAAAATTCTTAGCTCCCCACCTCATCTTCCACTGCCAAATCACAGCCTCTAGCCTTATCTGACTAATTAAGATTTTACTTAACTACACCTGAGTATGGGCAGTCTTGAGGGAGCAGAGCATACGAACAGCAACCCACAACAGAGACAGAACCTCCTCCAAATGTTAGGCATCCCATCAGAACACCAAGCTACTTGACCACAAGTCTGAACCCATTTGGGCTCCCTGATTGTCTGTTTAGGGTCGGTGAGCCTCCATGGGACTAGGTTAGATTAGTTGATTCTGTGAGCCCTATGTTTGTGGTGTCCTTGATACTTCTACCTTCTAAAATCCACCCTCCCCCTCTTTTGCAGGATTCTCTGACTTCTGCCTAATATTTGGTTGCAGGTTACTTCATCTGCTTCCATCCGTTTACTGGAGGAAGCTTCTCTGGTGATTTTTCTTCTAGGCTCCTGTCTACAAGTAGAGCAGAGATTCATTAGGAATTGCTCCATTGACTTTTTCCCAGTTGGTTTGCTTCTCCTTAAGAATCTGGACTATAGCAGGGCATGGTGGCGCATGCCTTTAATCCCAGCACAAAACAAAACAAGAATCTGGACTATCCAACTTCTGGTTTCTGGCCCTCCAGGCAGTGGGAGGTATGGACTCCTGCTTGAGGCATGGGTCTCAGGTTGTACCAGACACTTGTCCACTCTCACAATTTCTGTGTGATTATTACCCTAGGATACCTTCCATGGGGCTTAGATTGTAGGTTGAAGTTTTGTGGCTGGGTTGGTGTTCCAATTCCTCTACTGGAAGCCATACCTGGTTACAGAAGAGGGCCAGTTCAGGTTCCATATCCCTACTAAGGGTCTTTGCTAGGATCTCCCTTGTAGATTCCAGGGAGTTTCCATTGTGCTGGATTTTTTCTCACCCTTGAGATGATTTAAATTCCAGTGATTTCTCCCAGTACTTTCTTTGCTTTATCCATCCCCACCAGTTCCCAGGAAATCTATTCTATTGTCCATTCCTGGGGAGATTCCTGCACTCCACATTTGAGCTCTTCTTGGTATTAATCCTAAGGGTCTGTTGTATGACTATCCTTTGCATTACAGCTAATAGCCACTTTCAAGTAAGTTGATTCCATGTGTGATTTTCTGGGACTGGGTTACTTCACTGAAGAAAAAAATATATTTCTATACATTTGCCTAAAAAATTCATGATGTTATTTTTTTATATCAGCCTAGTAATGCTCTATTGGGTAAATGTGCCAATTTTCTTTATCCATCCTTCTGTTGAGGGTCATCTAGTTTTCCAGTTTCTGGGTATTGTGACTAAAGCTGCTATGAACAAATTTAAGCAAATGTCCTTGTGGTAGGATGGAATTTCCTTTGGGTATATGTCCAGGAGTGGGATAGCTTAGTCTTGGGGTAGATGGATTTTCAATTATCTGAGAAACCATCATATTGATTTCCAGAGTGGCTGTACACATTAGCATTTCCACCAGCAATGGAGGACTGTATTTACTCCACAGCCTCACCTGCATGAGCTCTCACTTGTGTTTTTGACCTTAGCCACTCTGCAAGGTATAAGATGGAATGTCAGAGTCATTTTGATTTGCATTTTCCTGATGACCAAGGATGTTAAACATTTCTTTAAATGTTTCTCAGATATGTTGAGATTCCTCTGTTCAGAATGTTCTGTTCAGCTCTGTACCCCATTTTAAATTTGTTTATTTGGTTTGATAATGTCTATGTTCTTAAGTTCTTTACATATTTTGTAAGTTAGTCTTCTCTCAGGTGTTGGGTTGGTGAAACTTCTGCATTTCAGTAGGCTGCCACCTTGTTCTATTAGCAGTGTCAAAGTGCCTTATAGAAGTATTTCAGTTCCATTGAGTCCATCTTATTAATTCTTCATCATTGTGTCTGGCTGGGCTGTTGGTATTGTGCTCATCAAGGTGTCTTAGGTGGTGCCAATATACTCAAGGTTCTTCCTGTAGAAATTTCTAATACAGGAAAAGATAACATACTTCTCTTTACACTCAAACAGATAAATATTAGTAATATTTACAGAAATGTATAGAAACAACTGAATGTGGGTAAACAGGAAAGAAAGGGCAGGAGACTAGACTCCTGCATTCCAAACACCAAAGGTATAGATATGTTCTTAAAAGCAGAAATTGTGCTTCCCTTTTCTGTTGCTCCAGAACTCTCAGAATTCACTTGTCATGCTTCCATACCACATGAACTTCTGCTGAGAGTAACAGGAGATGTAGAGTAAGAACTAAGTGGGAACAAGGTTCAAGACGTTGCTGTAGAGTTAGGAATACTTGCTGCCTATTAGAACAATACATGTTCATTCCTAGAAAAAAAAAAGACTCCTCACAACCATCTGGATGCCAGTCTCAGGAAATCCATCACCCTCTTCTTATTTCTGTGAGTAGCACACATGCATATAGTGCACAGATACACATGCAGGAACAATATTATAGACATGAAATAAATAATTTTTCCAAAACATTGACTGAGTCAGTGAAAATTGAAAGGAGGGAGACAAGGTTTTCATCAGATTTGGGAGCAACAGCCAAGAAAATCATAGCACAAGGTTCTGTACTTTCATTTACTCTGATTTTTGTTAAAATGTGTCTTTACACAGTTACTGCTAATATTAATGAATATTAACGACCCTAATGACATTACATTAAAACAGAAGCTGAGGGGGGGTTACTTAGAAACACTTTTATATCTCATTCTGAAAGTTCTCAAAATCTATTTTTTCCTGCCCCTTTTTCTTTTTTATTAAATATAGATTATTTTCTAATACTGTAAAATCTGAATACAGTTCCCTCCTCTACTCCTAGTTCCTTCCTACTTTCTCTCACATATAGATCCACTCCTTTTTTGTCTTTCAGATAAGGACAGGCTTGTGGAGAGCTTTGGGGGCTGTTTGGCAGGAATCTGATCTTGGTCAAGGAAAAGGAAATGGGCTTCAGGCAGGAATCTGACATTAAGCTCAGGCAGGAATCCAATTTTAGGTTAGAACAAATAAGTAGGCTTCAGGCAAGAAGGCGACTTTGGGCTAGGACAGGGAAGTAGGCTCAGCTATCTTGGTAATGCTGATAAGCCCTTATAAACAGTAATCACTTGTTCCTTGACTATTTGTGTTTAATGTCTTGCTTGTTCCTTAACCTAGAACTGACCTTATTACTTACATGTAATTAAAATGGTATAAAAGCAGACTGGGTAAAAAATGAACCTGCCTCAGCCTCAGAACTGGCTGGGGTCATACTACAATGTTGTCTAATTGTCTGTTTTTCTTTTTAATCCTCACTCCTGAACTGGAGAACCTGTTGACTAAATGAGCTGGTTTGGTCACAGGCTTCTATGAAATAATAACAAAACAACAAAATATAAAACAAAACAAATATTATAAATATTAGAACATTGCCAAGACTCACTTCAGGTACCTTAATGTAGCCCAGAGTTAGGTAATCCTCTGGTTCTGCAAGCTGTCTCTAGGGTAGAGTCTTGTATGTTCCAGGCTACTGCACAGCTCACTGCCCTCAAATTTGGGCACCTCATAGTCAATAAGGCTCCACCTTTGTGCTTTTAGCCTGATGAGAGCACCACTGTCCTGTAATCTCTGTCTCCCAGCAGGGAAAGCAGAATCTGTAGCTTCAGCTCTACCATAGTGAAAGTTGGGTATTAGGCATGGAACCTGTCCTGTTTAGAGGTGACATTTGATATCGAGGAGTGGCTCCTCCAGGTGCTTTAGCAACTCATAAAGCAGATGTTGGGATGGATTGACTCAAAGCATTGGATACAGGGCTGTGTTGTAGAGTGGTTTAGTTCAGGCTTTGATTCCTGGCTTCTATCTATCTATCTATCTATCTATCTATCTATCTATCTATCTATCTATCTATTTTTGGTTCTTCAAGACAGGGTTCCTCTGTATAGCCCTGACTGTCCGGGAACTCACTCTGTACACCAGTCTGGCCTTCTACTCAGAAATCCACCTGCCTCTGCCTCTCCAGTGCTGGGATTAAAGGTGTGTGCTACCACATCCCACTTTTGTCTGAGGAACTGGGCCTTATCCCAGGCCTGGGAATGTCACCACCCATCTGCTTCCTGGGTTCAGGAGGTTGATTCAAGAGGTTGATGTTTGAACTAGCCAATCATGTGAAACCACACCAATTTCACCAACCCTCTACCCCATATACTATATAAGCTTCTAGTTTCTGAGCCTGGGGGTCGACTCTTCTCCCTCTTCCATGGGGTGTGTGTCGGCCCGCGGAGCTCCGTGAATAAACCTCCCTCGTGTATATTACATCAAGATGGTATCTCATGATTCCTTGGGTGAGCGAACTCCCGAGACTCGATGGGGTCTTCTTCGTGGACCTTACATGTCATTATTTTTAACAGCTAATACTTCAGGTTATGAGTGTACCACAGTATCTTAATTTTTTGTGTGTGTGACAGACATCTAGCTTGTTTCTAATTTCTGGCTCTTATAAATAAAGCAGCAATGAGTGTTGTTGGAAAAGATCCTATGGTAAAAAGTGGTATATGCCAAACAGTGCTAGAGGTGGGTTTTGAGGTAAACTGATTCCTTTCTTTCTGAGGAATTACCATACTGATTTACATTGTTTTAAAAATTTCCACTCCTGATGTGTTAGAACAGGCGGGTATGGTCTCAACAGCTCACTAGGCCAAGACAGTTCCATGTGGAAGAGGTTTTATTGGAAGGGAGAGACAAGGTAGTGGCAGAAAGAAAAGAGGGGTAGAGAGAGAAGATAGCATCAAAAAGTGAAGAGAGTGAGGGAGGGGTGTTCTCCTTATTTATATGGAGAATGACATAGCACAGGTAAAGGTGGAAGGTGAGCCAAATGGATGTTGGAAATTTGGTGCTTGTTGCCTTGGCAACTGGTCTGCAGGTAGAAGGTCATAGGTTTGGGAGGTCCTGATGCCAACAACTGCCACCAGCAGTGGAGAAGTTGCTCAGCATCCTAGACAGCATGATATCTGTCTCTTGCATTACTGATCTTGGCCATTCTGACAGACAAGATTCAATCTCCAAGTATTTCCCTAATGACAAAGATCATAGAGCATTGCTTGCTCACAAATAGCCCAAGATATTTTATTTTACTTGCGGCTATTGTGAAATGTGGTGTTTTTTTGTTTTTGTTAATCTTGCATTCAGCTACTTTGCTGTAAGTGTTTTTCATCTGTAGGAGTTCTTCTGTTGAATCTTCAGGTCATCTATGTATATTATCATATCATCGAAAGATAGCAACATTTTGACTTCTTGCATTTCAATTTTTACCTCCTCTGACTCCTTAATTTTTCTCAGTGCTGAACCTAAGACTTCAAGTATTACATTAAATATGTATGGAGAGAGTGGACAACCTTGTCCTCATCCTGGTTTTAGTGGATACCTTGGGTTTCTATCCATTTATGTAATCTGCTGTCTATGGTTATGGTATATAAAGTATATATTTTATTTTGATATGTTCATTGTATCTCTAATCTCTCCAGGACTTGTATCATAAAAATGTGTTGGATTTTGTCAAAGGACTTTTTCTGCATGTAATGAGAAGATCAGGTGTATTTTTCCTTAAGTTGGTTACGTGGTAATCACATTTATTGATTTTTATCTACAGAAACATCCCTGCATCTCTGGGATGAAATTGACTTTATCCTGGTAAATGATCTTCTTGATGTGCTCTTGGATTTGGTCTATAAATACTCTAGTGGTTGGTTTTTGCATCTGAGTTCATAAAGGAATTGGCCTGTAATCCTCCTGTTTTGCTGGAACTTAGTGTGGTTTGGTATCAGGGTAACTGTGGCCAGTTCTATGCGTGATAGCCAGCCTCTAGCATGGAGCAGCTGCTTCTGCAGGATGCTGCTTGCTCTACTGGGAGACAGAGAGCACAGGGCAGTGGTGTTGAATTACATGTAAATAAAACATCAATGGACACAGGTATGTTGGGATTCTCCTCTGCACTGGAGTGTGAAATTCATCCAGGCTGCTGTGTGGGGAGTGCCTTTCTCCATCTTTGCAGTAAGGAACCCATTCATTGAGTCGTTAGCAATATAGGCTTCTGCAGACAGAACCTGGCTTGCTTCTACTTCAGTGATGTGGTAACTGTGAGGGAGACACTGGGCAGTATCCTCCTTGCACTTTTCATTCATTCAATTCTGGTGCAGACATCCTAGGATTGGAAACATGGCGCCAGAGCTTTCTGTAAATCTTTCAGTGGGAGGGACTGCCAATTAAGTAATTTTATCAACTCAGCCCTTTTCCCGACCAGACAATGAAAACCTTAGCTTCTGCACAGATATACCACTGCCTGGTTTTGACAGATTTTAAGGGTAATTGTGATTGATGATTAAGCTGTCATTTTCATTTCCCTGTAGTTTTGTGTCATTGTAAGGATTACTGTTGGTGTGACAAACTTGATGACCAGAAAGCAAGTTGGGAAGAAAGGCTTTATTCAGATTACACTTCCATATTGCTGTTCATTCCTGAAGGAAATCTGGAGATGAACTCAAACCAGGCAGGGACATGGAAACAGGAGCTGATTCAGAGGCCATGAAGGGGTGCTGCTGACTGGCTTGTTTCCCATAGCTTTCTCAGCCAACTATCCAAGGATCACCAGTACAAGGATGACACCACACACAGGTCTGGACCCTCCCCATCAGTCACTAATTAATAAAATGCCTTGCAGCTGAATTTTCCGGAGGCATTTTTTTCAATTAAAGTTCCCATTTTCCCAATACCTCTAATTTGTGTTTTCAAGTTGATATAAGACCAGCCAGAATGTCTAGTAAAGCTGGATATTCGTGACTTTATTATTAATCATTTGCACATTCTCCTTAATGATGATGTGTCTGGTGAACTGTTGTTTTAAAAATTGCTCAAAGCTGGGCAGTAGTGGCTCACACCTTTAATCCCAGCACTCCAGAGGCAGAGGCAGGCAGCTTTCTGAGTTTGAGGCCAACCTGGTCTACAGAGTGAGTTCCAGGACAGCCAGGGCTACACAAAGAAACCCTGTCTCAAAACAAAACAAAATAAAACAAAACAAAAACAAACAAACAAAAATTGCTCAACCTGTGTGTTTGGTTTTTTTTGGTTTTTTTTTGTTTGTTTGTTTGTTTTAGATACTAATTCATTTAAGAAGGATGATACCAATTCAAATAAATACTTATGTTTTTATTTACTTTTTATGATGTTACTTATGATTTGTTGTATCAATGCATGGGGGAGTTCTATGACTGGAAAGCCTGGATGAAACGGACAATTTCCTAGACAGATATCAAGCACCAAAGTTAAATCAGGATCAGATTAATGACCTAAACAGTCCCATATCCCCTAAAGTAATAGAAGCAGTCATTAATAGTCTCCCAACTAAAAAAAGCCCAGGACCATACAGGTTTGGTGCAGAGTTCTATCAGACCTTCAAAGGAGACCTAATTCCAACTCTCCCCAAATTATTCCACAAAATAGAAACAGAAGGTACTCTAACCAATTCATTCTATGAAGCCACAATTACTCTGATACTTAAACCACACAAAGATCCAACAAAGAAAGAGAACTTCAGAACAATGTCCCTTAGGAATATCAATGCAAAAATACTCAATAAAATCCTTGCAAACAAAAGAACACATCAAAATGATCATCCATCATGTCCAAGTAGGCTTCATCCCAGGAATAAAGGGATGGTTTAATATACAGAAATCCATCAATATAATCCACTATATAAACAAACTCAAAGACAAAAATCACATGATCATCTTGTTAGATGCTGAGAAAGCATTTGACAAAATGTAACACCCCTTCATGATAAAAGTCATGGAAAGATCAGGAATTCAAGGTCCATACCTAAACATAATAAAAGCAATATACAGCAAATCAGTAGCCAACATCAAAGTAAATGGAGAGAAACTAGAAGCAATCCCACTAAAATCAGGGAGTAGATAAGGCTGCCCACTTTCTCCCTACCTATTCAATATACTACTTGAAGTCCTAGACAGAGCAATTAGACAACAAAAAGAGATCAGGTGGATACAAATTGGTAAGGAAGAAGTCAAAATATCACTATTTGCAGATGATATTATAGTGTATATACATAAGTGACCCTAAAAATTCCACCAGAGAACTCCCAAACCTGATAAATAGCTTAAGTGCAGTAGCTGTATATAAAATTAACTCAATCAAATCAGTGGCCTTTCTCTACACAAACGGTAAACGGGCTGAGAAAGAAATTAGAGAAACAACACCCTTCACAATAGTCACAAATGATATAAAATACCTTGGTGTGACTCTAACTAGGGAAGTGAAAGATCTGTATGATAAGAACTTCAAGTCTCAGAAGAAAGAAATCAAAGATTTCAGAAGATGGAAACATCTCCCATGCCCATGGATTAGCAGGATTACTACAGTCAAAATGGCTATCCTGCTGAAAGCAATCTACAGATTCAATGCAATCCCCATCAAAATTCCAACTCAATTCTTCACTGAGTTAGAAAGGGCAATTTGCAAATTCATCTGGAAAAATAAAAAACCTAGGATACCAAAAACTGTTCTCAACAATAAAAGAACCTCTGGTAGAATCAACATGCCTGACCTCAAGCTGTACTACAGAGCCATTGTGATAAAAACTGCATGTAACTGGTACAGTGACAGACAGGTAGAAGAATGGAATAGATTGAAGACCCAGAAATGAACCCACACACCCGAGGTCACTTGGTCTTTGACAAGGGAGGTAAAATCATCCAGTGGAAAAAAGACAGCATTTTCAACAAATGGTGCTGGCACAACTTGTGGTTTTCATGTAGAAGAATGCGAATTGATCCATTCTAATCTCCTTGTACAAAGCTCAAGTCTAAGTGGATCATAGATATCCACATAAAACCAGAGACACTGAAATTTATTGAGGAGAAAGTGGGGAATAGCCTCGAAGATATGGGCAAATGGGAAAAATTCCTGAACAGAACAGCAATGGCTTGTGCTGTAAGATCAAAAATTGACAAATGGGACCTCATAAAATTACAAAGCTTCTGTAAGGCAAAACATAATGTAAATAAGACAAAAAGGCCCCCAACAGATTGGGAAAGGGTTTTACCAATCCTAAATCTGATAGGGGACTAATATCCAATATATACAAAGAGCTCAAGAAGCTGGACTCCAGAAATTGAAATAACCCCATTAAAAAATGGGTAACAGAGCTAAACAAAGAATTCTCTACTGAGGAATACAAAGGTGTCAAAGGCACCTGAAAAAATGTTCAACATCCTTAATCATCAGCGAAATGCAAATCAAAACAACCCTGAGATTCCACCTCACACCAGTCAGAATGGCTAAGATTAAAAATTCAGGTGGCAGCAGTTACTGGCAAGGATGTGGTGAAAGAGGAACACTCCTCCATTGCTGGTGAGATTGCAATCTTGTACAACCATATACAATCTTGTATATGGTTATACATGCTCCACTATTGTCATAGCAGCCTTATTTATAATAGCCAGAAGCTGGAAAGACCCCAGTTGCCCCTCAACAGAAGAATGGATACAGAAAATGTGGTACATTTACACAATGGTGTACTACTCAGCTATTAAAAACAATGAATTTATAAAATCTTATGCAAATGCATGTATCTTGAGGATATAATCCTGAGTGAGGTAACCCAATCACAAAAGAAATCACTTGGTATGCACTCACTGATAAGTGGATATTAGGCCAGAAAGTTAGAATCTCCAAGATACAATTTGCAAAACACAAGAAAATAAAAATTAAAAATAAAAAGGAAGACCAACGCTTGGATACTACATTCCTCCTCAGAATCAGGAACAAAATACCCATGGGAGGAGTTACAGAGACAAAGTTTGGAGCTAAGAAGAAAGGCTGGACCATCCAGAGACTACCTCACCCGGGGATCCATCCCATAATCAGCCATGAAAAGTAGACACTCTTGCATAAGCCAGCAACATTTTGCTGAAGGACCCTGATATAGCTGTCTCTTGTAAGGCTATGCCAGTGCCTGGCAAATACAGAAGAGGATGCTCACAGTCATCTATAGGATGGAACGCAGGGCCCCCAATGGAGTGAATAGAGTAAGTACCTAAGGAGCTGAAGGGTTATGCAACCCTATAGGTGGAACAACAATTTGAACTAACCAGTACCCCCAGAGCTTGTGTTTCTAGCTGCATATGTACCAGAAGATGGCCTAGCCGGCCATCATTGAGAAGATAGGCCCCTTGGTCTTGCAAACTTTATATGTCCCAGTACAGGGGAACGCCAGGGCCAAAAAGTGGGTTATAGGGAACTTTCAGGATAGCATTTGAAATGTAAATAAAGAAAATATCTGAAAAAAATAAAAATAGTGGGGAAAAGCCTCAAAGATATGGGAACAGGGAGAAAATTACGGAACAGAACAGCAAAGGCTTATGCTGTAAGATCAAAAATTGACAAATGGGACCTCATAAAATTGCAAAGCTTCTATAAGGCAAAACATAATGTAAATAAGACAAAAAGGCCCCCAACAGATTGAGAAAGGGTTTTTTACAAATCCTAAATCTGATAGGGGACTAATATCCAATACATACAAAGAGCTCAAGAAGCTGGACTCCAGAAATTGTAATAGCCCCATTAAAAATGGGATACAGAGCTAAACAAAGAATTCTCAACTGAGGAATACTGAAGGGATGAGAAGCACCTGAAAAAAATGTTCAACATCCTTAATCATCAGGGCAATGCAAATCAAAACAACCCTGAGATTCCACCTCACACCAGTCACAATGGCTAAGATCAAATAGTCAGGTGGCAGCAGTTGCTGGTGAGGATGTGGAGAAAGAGGAACACTCCTCCATTGTTGGTGGGATTGTAAGCTTGTACAACCATTCTGGAAGTCAGTCTGGCGGTTCCTCAGAAAATTGGAAATAGTACTACTGGAAGATCCAGCAATACCTCTCCTGGGCTTATACCCAGAAGATGTTCCAAGTGGTAATGAGGACACATGCTCCACTATTGTCATAGCAGCCTTTTTTATAATAGCCAGAAGCTTGAAAGAATCCAACTGTCCCTCAACAGAGGAATGGAAACAGAAAATGTGATACATTTACACAATGGAGTACTGCTCAGCTATTAAAACAATGAATTTATGAAAATCTTATGCAAATGGATGTATATGGAGGATATCATTCTGAGTGAAGTAACCCAATCACAATAGAAGTCACTTGATATGCCCCCACTGGTATGTGGATATTAGCCCAGAAACTAAGAATCCACAAGATACAATTTGCAAAACACAAGAAAATCAAGAAAAAGGAAGACCAACGTGTAGATACTTCATTCCTCCTTAGAATCAGGAACATAATACCCATGGAAGGAGTTACAGAGACAAAGTTTGTAGCTGAGACCAAAGGATGGACCATTCAGAGAGTGCCCCAAACGGGGATCCATCCTATAATCAGCTGCCAAACCCAGATACTAATGTATATGCCAGCAAGATTTTGCTGAAAGGACCCCGATATAGCTGTCTCTTGTCAGGCTATGCCAGTGCCCGGCAAATACAGAAGTGGATGCTCACAGTCATCTATAGGATGGAACACAGCGTTCCCAATGGAGGAGCTAGAGAAAGTACCCAAGGAGCTGAAGGGGTCTGCAACCGTATAGGTGGAACAACAATTTGAACTAACCAGTACCCCCAGAGCTCTTGTCTATCTGCATATGTAGCAGAAGATGGCCTACTCAGCCATCATTGGGAAGATAGGCCCCTTGGTCTTGCAAAGATTATATGGCCCAGCAAAGGGGAACCCCAGGGCCAAGAAGTGGGAGTGGGTGAGTAGGGGAGCAGGGTCAGGGAGAGGGTATAGGGGATCTCCTGGATAGCATTTGAAATGTAAATGAAGAAAATATCCAATAAAAAAAGAAACAACTATTTCATTAATTCTTTGTATGGAAAATTTAAATTCTTTATTTGCAGAATTGCTTTAGTATTCCTTTTGTTTATTGATTCTATTTCCATTTTCAGGCCTTAAACATTTTTACTCATTTCCTTTCACTGTTTTTTTCCCCCCTTTGGTTTCATGGATTTCTTTAATGGATCTTTCTTTCCTCACCTGGTTTGTTTGTAATTTCATGGATTTCCTTAAGGGATTTCTTTCTTCTCTTCTTAATGACCTCTATCACCTTCATACAACATGTTTTAAGATATTTCCTCTTATTTCAGCCGTGTAGGAATGTTCAGGACATTCTGTGTTAAGATAGCTGGGTTCTAGTATAGATATAATGTCCTGGTTGTTACTGTGTTTTTTATGCTAGAATCTAAGATTTTGAGATTGGAATGGATAAAGATTTAGATCCTAATTTCTACATTTATCTGTGTTGGGTAGCAGTTCTGTTCCTTGTCTTCTGTTTCCTCTCTAGATTTTTGAAGACTGCGACTGTTGTATGTTGACATAGTTAAGGTTTTTTTTTTCTTTCTTTCTTTCTTTTTTGTGAAGGGACATCATTATCAAAGTTATCCTTTAAAGGCAAACATGTAGTTGAGGCTGGCTTGCCATTTTGGAGGTCCAGTAGATTATCATCATGGTGGGAAGCATGTCATCATTTAGGCATGCTAGGTGCTCGAAAATCCAACAGCTCTACATCTTATAGGAGACTCTAACCTAGAACCACCTGATCTCAGCTGCCCACTGCTGCTGATTGCTGGCACTGGAACATGCTCCCTTTGCTTCACTGCCTAGGCTTGGCTAGCTTAGAAATTGTTCTGTAAACTGACCTTGAAGTCAGAGATCTGCATGCCTCTGTTACCTGAATGCTGGGATTAAAAGCCTGTACTACTAGGCCTGGACATAATCCTCTACATTTTTACAAGATCCTTATAAATTCTGGGCTGTAGTTCCTTCCAGATAGAGTTGACCATTGAGAAGAAGAAAGGAAAAGAGGTCACCCCAGACAGATTGCAATAGAGTTGGGCATCAGACTGGTAGGTGTTCTACAAGAAGTAAAGGAGAGGGGAAGATCTAGAGACATCTTCCATGTTTCACATTCAGGAATGGTCAGTCAGTTATCGGTGAGTGCATGCTGGAGTTAGGGGCTAGAATATAGCAAGGAGATAGGGGGGAGACCTTATAAAGCATTGTCTGTGGGACTCATAAGAGATGCAGTCAGGCAGAAAGGAAGGGTACAGCTGTTGGTATGATATAGCTCTCTAGATGAACGTAGGCGATTGAATTTGGCATGGGGAGAATAATTCCATAATTGTTTCCCTGCCCTGTTCTTTTGCTGTGTTCTTAGTGAAATGCCTGCTGCATTTGAAGGCTGAGATAATAGGCTAGCTTTTGTAAAGGAAGAGTAAGGAAGAAGTTTTTGTGATCCTCCTGGGTTGGTGCTTTACAGGAAAGAAAGCACAGCAGACTTCCAGCTATACATCTGGGAAAGAGAATGGGGAAATTCTAGGTGGGGGATCAAAGAGAGAGATGTGGGTCTGCCTTTACAATTTTGTTACCACAAACAGACTGTCACTTCTGTTATCGTGGGTGCAAGGGTTGCTTGGGGTTTGGGTCAGAGCAAAGAGTAGGAGGAGGGATATTCAAAGGGGAAGATCTGTGTGGTCCACACGATATGGGAAGGATGGCCAATGAAAACTCCAACAGGTGGTGTGCTACAGAGGTGGGGTTGAGATAGTGGGATTGGGTCTGTGGGAACTGATGTAAGAGAAGCTCTGTAAGCAGCAGTCTCCCTGGTATGCTGGCAGGCATGGCCTGCAGCCATGGTACTCAAACTGGGACTCCCCATCCCTTTCTCGGGGTAATGACCCATTCATAAGTGTTGAATATCAGATATCCTGTATATCAGCTATTTACAATAAGATTCATAACAGTAGCAACACTACAATTATGAAGTAGCCAGAGGTACTTTAACGGTTCTGGTTGTCCACAGTATGAAAAACTCCTAAGAGTCCCAGCATTAAGAAATTTGAGAAGCACTAGATGAGGTTATATACATGTGTAATGAATCAATCCCTTCGAATGTTTTCAAAATAGATGAAACATTTTTGCAAGTGTTGACCCACAAACACTTCTCACCCAGAAGGAATAGACTCCCTCCACTTTGGCCTGCTCTTCTCAGTTGTCATAAGAGCATGATGGTGGAATTCTCATTTGTCAACATTAAATTCCAAGAAACAAGACAATGAGTTTCTAATACTGGTAGGATAGCAAGGGTTCTGCATAAACCTCCACAGCTGAGCTTGGCTGTTTGAACTACATGTTACTTATCTTAACATAAACATCTCTGGAATCCAGACTGATTTCAAAAGTTTTATTCATATTAAAAATTAAAAGTATTATTCTTATAAAAAATTATTTGGTTAAAGATTTGTCAACAGAGCTGTTTGTGGCTATGGAGACCAGAAAAGGGCTTCAGATCCTCTGAATAACCAGTTACAGGTGGCTGAAAATGCCTCTCTGTGTGCTGGGAACTTAAACAGAGTTCTCTGAGAGGGTAGTAATTGCTTTTGCAGCTGAGTTCCCACAAAATGAGTCTTTAAAAAGAAACTTCTCACTGTCTTTCCTTCTGTGATGAATAAACACTCATGTTTGATTTCTCCTTTCCTCTAGCCCCAGTCATCTGTTCTGCTCAGTCCAATGCAGATAGGTTTCTTCAAAAAAAACTCAGTTGACCTGTTCTTAGGGTCAGCACCTAAATTATTCAGTTTACAAGACATTAGACAAAAATCAAATAAGAATATCCAAAGTATCAGGTAGTATCAGGTAGTATCAGGTAGTATGTCTGAGATTGCAGTGCTGCCCTTCCTACACCCACTATTTAACCATTTTACAAGTGATTTAAATCCTCATCCATCATACTGCCTTTCTCCAGATTCACTGTAAATTCTTCTGCAATACCATAGTTTAACCAGAAGTCATTGGTAACACTAGTTGTTGTTTTTGTTGTTGGAAGAAAGATGGAGATCATAGCTAGTTAGATCCTGAGATCACTTTCGGCTCCAAGAAAGAACACTGTGTAGAAGCTAGGAAATGGAATGCTTCAGCCACCAAGTGGGGATGGGACTCTATCATTGACTTCCACTCTGAGGTCTCACAGACATCAGAGGCATAGAGGGCAATGAAATCAAGGGCCTGAGTCTTCAGCTGCTCTGTGCTGTGGAGGTCAGCCAGGATGAGAGTGTGTGCAGCATTCTTCACAGAGAGGTTCCTGCAGAGGGCATCCTCACACAGGACCTTCAGGCCCACCAGGCCATACCTGTCAGCAGCTGCCAGCACATCACAGGCCATGGAGTGGCTGTGGAGGTGTGGTGCCTTCCCAGTGTAGATGAAGCACATCATCTCCTTGAAGACTTGGGGATTCAGGTCCTGGATCTTAATGGGGGTGTTTAGATTCTCCTTCATTTCATGTTCAAACATGGCTCTGAAAACTGGAGAGCGAGCTCCTAGGATGGCCTTGTGAGCCCTGAAGTTTTGGTCAGCTACCAACAGGCTGCAGTCTGTGAACAGGGAATTCTCCCACAGCTCTCCTAAGTCATCTGTCAACATGTGCCTTGGATCCTTGATTGCAGGTGTCATGTTTTGTTCAGGCATGTCATATGTGCTTCCTAATATGCTCACCTTGCAGCATATGGTTAGCTGGTCTTCAGGGAGAAGCCAATTCCGATGGGAGATGAGGAGATCTCGAAGGAGAAACTTTTTGAATCCACTCTGTTCATATATCAGAATGCATTCGACATCGGAGCTCTTCATTCTTTGATATTTTTCTCCTTGGGAATTTATGATCCAGAACTTTACCTTTGCCCAAACTGGGCACTGCAGATAGCTGAGCAAAACCAGGTAAACTGACAGGTAATCTTTGCTTTCTTTATCAATCCCCTTTGGGTATAGCCTCAAACACCATGCCACTTCCTTATTCACCTCTGATGAGAACACTGGGCTTGTAATCCTTCTCTGAATTCCCCCCATGCAAAATGAAAAGTTGCTAATGGTCCATTTATAGCAGAATTTCTCAACACTGATCTGTGTGGAGCCCCAGCTATCGAATTCCATGTCCTCTTCCATTTCGCTGGAGAATTTTTGGAGGTTAAACTTGGTCTGGGAAGAACTAGAAGTTATTTATTCTTCCTCCTGTTGAATAAAATCATAGGTACACTTTAGATTTTAGTTTGAATTTCTCTTAGATCCTTTCTCTCTCTTTCTCTACCCTTCTCTCTTTCTCTTCTTTTTCTGTCTGTCTTCATCTGCCTCTCCTGTCTTCTCATCCCTACTCAACTCCACTTCCCATGCTATAAAAAAATTCTATTCTATATTAATCCTGTTTTATGGCTGGTACCTTAGGGGGAAGGGATGACTCAGCATGGACCCACCAGGGTACCATACCTGGCTCTAGCAAACATGTTCTGGAATTCATTTTTTTTTTTTTTTTTTTTACTTTTTTTTATTAGATATTTTCTTAATTTACACTTCAAATGCTATTCCGAAAGTCCCCTCCCCCCTCCCCCTCCCTGCTCCCCTGCCCACCCACTCCCACTTCTTGGCCCTGGCGTTCCCCTGTATTGGGGCATATAAAGATTGCAGTACCAAGGGGCCTCTCCTCCCAATGATGGCTGACTAGGCCATCTTCTGTTACATATGCAGCTAGAGACAGAAGTTCTGGGGGTTCTGTTTAGTTCATATTGTTGTTCCTCTTCTAGGATTTCAGACCCCTTCAGCTCCTGGTGTTCTATCTCTAGCTTCTCCAATGTGGGCCCTGTGCTCCCTCTTATGGATGACTGTGAGCATCCACTTCTGTGGGAGTCAGCTATATCAGAGTCCCTTCAGTAAACACTTGCTGTCCTATGCAATAGTGTCTGAGTTTAGTGATTATGGGATGGATCTCCGGTGGGTTAGTCTCTGTATGGTCCATCCTTTCATCTTAGCTCTAAACTTTGTCTCTGTAACTCCTTTCATGGGTATTTTGTTTCCTATTCAAAAGAGGAATGAAGTATCTACACGTTGGTCTTCCTTCTTGATTTTCATGTGTTTTGCAGATGTATCTTGGGTGTTCTAAGTATCTGGGCTAATATCCATTTATCAGTGAGCACATATCCAATGACTTCTTTTGTGATTGGGTTACCTCACTAAGGATTATGTCCTCCAGATTCATCTATTTGCCTAAGAATTTCATGAATTCATTTTTTAAATAGCAGAATAGTACTCCATTGTGTAGATGTACCACATTTTCTGTATCCATTCCTCTGTTGAGGGACATCTGGGTTCTTTCCAGCTTCTGGCTATTATAAATAAGGTTGCTATGAACATAGTGGAGCATGTGTCCTTTTTACCAGTTGGAACATCTTCTGGGTATATGCCTAGGAGAGGTATTGCTGGTTCCTCTGGTAGTACTATGTCCAATTTTCTGAGAAAACGCCAGACTGACTTCCAGAGTGGTTGTACAAGCTTGCAATCCCACCAGCTATAGAGGAGTGTTCCTCTTTCTCCACATCCTCGCCAGCATATGCTGTCACCTAAATTTTTGATCTTAGCCATTCTGACTGGTGTGAGGTGGAATCTCAGTGTTGTTTTGATTTGCATTTCCCTGATGATTAAGGATGTTGAACATTTTTTCAGATGTTTCTCAGCCATTCGGATTTCCTCAATTGAGAATTCTTTGTTTAGCTCTGTACCCCATTTTTTAATGGGGTTATTCATTTTTCTGGA
>LR750217.1:57476-75274 GCA_902729485.2 Mus minutoides | reverse complement strand
CCAGATTTAGGATTGGTAAAAATCCTTTCCCAATCCGTTGGTGGCCTTTTTGTCTTGCTGACTTTGTCTTTTGCCTTACAGAAGATTTGGAACTTTATGAGGTCCCATTTGTTAATTCTTGATCTTACAGCACAAGCCATTGCTGTTCTATTCAGGAATTTTTCCCCAGTGCCCATATCTTCGAGGCTTTTCTCCACTTTCTCCTCTATAAGTTTCAGTGTCTCTGGCTTTATGTGGACCATATAAAACCTTGAACCACTTAAACTTGACCTTAGTACAAGCAGATAAGAATGGATCACTTCTCATTCTTCTACATGATGACCGTCAGTTGTGCCAGCACCATTTGTTGAAAATGCTGTCTTTTTTCCACTGGATGATTTTAGCTCCCTTGTCAAAGATCAGGTGACCATAGGTCTGTGGGTTCATTTCTGGGTCTTCAATCCTATTGAAAAGCTTTTAGGAGATGATAATTGGCTAAGACCCCACTTTAAGCTCAAAACAGGAGGACTTAAGCCTCTGCTTAATATTCCCAAGGGGGATGCAAATCCTAATTCCCCTCAGCAATTAACAGGTGAGGGATGAATAGCTTTGCAGAAAGCAGAGGAAGCTATTAGCCAATAACAGATACAGTATACAGACTATGAACAATTGTTGGCTGTTTGCTTTCTTGCTACTTTCTCATGTGCTCACAGCAGAAAATTTAAATTCCTCATTTCCAAAATTCCCTGAAAATTTGTTGTCTTTATGGTTTCTATTTCCATTTTCACATCTTAAACCTTTTTACTCATTTCCTTCCACTCTTTGTTTTGTTTTCATGGAGTTCTTTATTGGAATTTTCTTTCCTCACACTGTTTAAATTTGCATTCATGAATTTGTTTAAGAGATTTCTTCATCCTCTCCATAATAATTTCTATCACCTTCATACAGATTGTTTTAAGGTTTTTGCTTGTGCTTCAGGCATGTTGGAATGTTCAAGGACTTCCCTGTTTGGAAGGCTGGGCTGCAGTGTAGACATAATGCCCTGGCAGTTACTGACTGTGTTGTTTATGCTAGAATCTAAGATTGTGGGGTTGCAATGATTAAAGATTTAGATCCTAATTTCTACATTTATCTGTGTTGGGTAGCAGTTCTGATCCTTGTCTCCTGTTCCCTCTCTAGATTTTCGAAGATTATGATTGCTATGTGTTGTTGTAGTTTGGGATTTATGGCTGTGAAGAGACATCATGACCAAAGCAACTCTTATAAAGGCAAACATTTATTTGGTGCTGGTTTGCCATTTTGGAGTTTCAGTCTATTATCATCATGGTGGGAAGTGTGTCACCATGCAGCCAGGCTTGGTGCTAGAAGAGGCAATAAATCTTCATCTTGATCAAAAGGTGACTCTAATCTAGACCCAAGCTGCCCACTGCTGCTACTTGCTGGGACTGGAACATGCTTCTTTGGCTCTATTACACTCAGAGTTCTACATGGCTCTGTTTCCTGAATGCTGGGATTAAAGGAGTGTCCTACTAGGCCTGGACATAATCCTGTTTACATTTTTACAATATCTTCATAAATTCTGGATTGTAGTTCATTCCAGATACAGTGAAGTTAGCCGTTGAGAACCACCATCACTGCTGTCAGGCAGGAACTTTTCTTTAGACCTAAGAGTTTTGGCCACTGGTGGTTTAATGCTTTTGTGTACAGAGAGCTGACACTTAGGAATGGGAATAGTTTAAAAGTCAGAAAGGGTTAACAGGAGGGAGGAGATTCCACCACAATCTCCTTATTTTATCTCCTTGCAATTTGGGGAGAATGTGAAAAGTGGTCACCCCAGGATTGCTATAGAGTTGGGGATTAGACTGGAAGGTGTGTTTCTCCAAGAAGTGAAGGAGAGGGAAACATCTCCAGGCAGTTTCCATGCTTCCCTGTCAGGATTGCTCAGTGAGTTTTCAGTGAGTGAATGCTGGAGTTATCAGCTAGCATACAGCAAGGAGTTAGGGGGAGGGAGCTTAAGGAGAAATTGTTGAGCTTAATCTACATAAAGAGATCCTGGACAGCCAGAGAAAGCTGTCATTAATCCCACCATCACCCTAACAACTAAACAACCTCAATCTCCATGTTAACATCCTTGAAGGAGTTCTGAAAATCATCCTCCCATCAGTGAAAACGACAAGAATTTGGGATGGGATTCATAAGGCACTGAGAATTTAGCAGTTAGAGGAAAGTCAAATCTAGGGACTTATGTTATTTGGTCATCTGTAGTGGTCTTTTGTCCACAGCTATGATGGCTGCTTATGAGTGTTTCCTTTACCTGGAACTATGGTCCTTATCTGTTAGTGTTTTCAGTGAGCACTGTAGTAAACACATTTAGTTCATGTTGGCATTTTCTGCTCAAAAGTTGCCTCTGTGTGTTTTTGAAATCTCCAACCCTTCAAAGTTTCTCTTGTTCTTTACCAAAAATGGCCCTTAAGATTGCGTGGAGCTTTGAAGACAAAGATGGCAGAAGCAGGGTGGGGGTGGGAGATTAGTTGTGTGTGGGGGGACTATGTTAAAAATCAGCTTGCCTTCTTCTCTGCCAGTGACAAACATGGCTTCCATGGTGTCAAGCATATTGTATCCCCAGACATAGGAGAAGGAAGAGGGGGTCTCTTTTAATGGGTAAGCATTCCGATGGACATGCACCTGGTAAGTTTTAGGCAGAGTCACTATGGCAGCCAATGATGGCAAGGTTTCCTGCCTCTTGCCTCACTGGCTGCAAGTGGAGGAGGCTGCGGTGGTCCCAGCCCTGACCTCCATCCAGGCTTCTCCCTCCTCCTCTGAGCCAGCCTTGCTTCCCCACACCTTCATCCTCTGGGAGCTGCCAGTCCATGAGCTGCTGCTACCCTGGAGAGGATGCTCCTGAGGGGAGGTGGCCCATGTGCTGAGCAGCAGAGTCCAGAGCTCCAAAGAACCAACTTCTGGCCAGCCTGGGCGCCCAAGGCTCACTGGTGTAGGTCCTTGCTCTCTCTGCACTGTTCTGCAGAGCCAGGTCCCCAGGTGCCAGGCACTCACAACCCAGACGCTGCCCGTGCCCAGGCAGCCCTCCCATGTCCATAGCCAGGATCACAGCCTGTGCTCAAGCTGGGCCTGGGACCCCTGGCAATCCTAGGAGACTGCAACACAGCAGGGCAATGCAGCCAGGCCCGCTGACCTAGCTCTCCTCCTCTGTCCCTGCACCTCTTCTCAAAACCAAAGAACCAGAGGCCCCTCGGTGGCTGCCAGGAGGTCCTTTGCTTCTCTTCCTTAGGCCCTGAAGTACCTTCCTGGCTGCTCAGAGTCAACCCTCTTCATGCTTCAGTGCTGCACCTTTTCTGCTATCAAAGGGGGGATGCAGAGAAGCTGAGGGGTGTCAAACAAAACACAAAAAATGCTGTGTGACTCAACTGCTCAGAAGCCTCCAGTCCCCAAACTGTCTTCCAGGAGGTTTTTTGTTTGTTTGTTTGTTTTTGTTTTTCCCAAAACTGCACAATGTTTGAGCCTTTTTTTTTCCTAGGGAAGATGGACTGAAAGCAGCTGGTTTTTGGTCAAGGAGCGTCTATTTTTTAAAGGAGCTGATGGGGTTTGCTCTGGCTTGTCTTCCTGCCCAATTAAAGAGTTGTTGATGTCTATGCTTAGACAATGCTCAGTGTAATTTTAAAATGTTGTGGGGATTGGGGTGTAGGCTTGTGAAGAGCATTCAAACCTGAAGGAGCTCATCACTGTCCCTGGTCCAGAAGTCCCCAACCCCAGTCAGCCTAGGCCATCTTCACTTGCTGCCTGAAGTGGCACCCATTTCAGGAGCATCATGTCTAACTAGACCAGCTCATCAAGATCAGCTGCTTGGTGGCACACTGACCACCAGCACAGAATAATGCCACCTTTCATCGCAAAGTGCTGTCAAGGAACCAAGCTCTCCTCTGGTTTGATCACAGGATGAGCAAGACAGGGTCCAGCTGTCCTGGAACTCATTCTCTAGATCCGTCTGGCCTCAACCTCAGAGATTTACCTGCCTCTGCCTCCTGAGTGCTGGAATTAAATGTCACCATGCTTGGCCTTGCTTTTAATGTTTAATCCAATTTAGCTTGTTTATCTTGGTACTATACTTTGCTAATTACTTATTTTAAATGAAAAAAAGGATCTTTTTAGTTTATCAAAAATTTGTTCAAATGGAGAATATTTTAAAGAACTCTTCTGTTGGCCTAAACCTCAGGTTTTGTTTAACTACTGAATTAATTTCAACTCAATCTAAGTTACACAAGGCTAAGAGGACTATCTCCTTTTTTGTCTCTTGACCTTTTGCCCCTCTTTCTAAGACTTGATTAAGTCTTTTTTTATAGAGAAGAATTTGTTTTCAAGAGTGGTGTTTTGAAATGAAATAAACTTGAGCATCTAGAGGAAGAAAGTAATCCTAGTGCAGCTACTGAATTAAGAAATTACCAGATAAATGCTATCTTTGTTTTTTTTAAAGGGAATTGTCTGTGGGACTCACAGGAGGTGCAGGCACATAGAAAGGATGGCTACAGTTGGTTTTTAACCTGTGGGACCTCATCCCTTTGGCTGTTTGATGAGCCATTCATAGGGGATGCATATCACATATCCTTTATATATAAAATCTATTTACAATATGATTCAGAACAGTAGCATCACTAGATTTATGAAGCAGCCACAAAATAATGGTTCTGGTTGACAACAACATGCAGAACAGTATTAAGGGGGCACAACTTTTGAAGATTGAGATTTACTGGCCTAGGGAGTATGAATCTGTAATGAACCAATCCCTTCTCATCTCTTCTCTCCTTTTCTTTTCTGTTTTTTTTAAAAGATGTATTTATCTATTATATGTAAGTACACTATAGCTGTCTTCGGATGCTCCAGAAGAGGGCATCAGATCTTATTGTGGAAAGTTGTGAGCGACCATGTGTTTGCTGGGATTTGAACTCAGGACCTTCAGAAGAATAGTCAGTGCTCTTAACCACGAAGTCATCTCTCCAGCCCTCTTCTAATGCTTTGAAAACATATAAAAGATTTTTGCCTGCCTCGAAACATGAACACATCTCTCTGAGAAGTAGTAGACTTCTGCACTTTTGTCTACTCTTCCCAGTCGTCATAAGAGCATGATGGTAGAGTTCTCACTTGTCAACACTAAATGCCAAGGATAAGTTAAAGGGTTTCTAATACTGGTAAGACAGTAAGAGGTCTGCACAAACATCCAGAGCTGAGCAGGACTTATTGGACCACACATGATTTCTCTGAAGATAAACATCTCTAGAATCCACAGACTGTTTCAAAAGTTTTATTCATACTATATTTTATTTGGGTAAGGTTTTGTCTACAGAACTGTTTGTAGCATTGAAGAGCAGAGGAGGGCCTCAGATCCTCTGCATCACCTCTTACAGGTGGGTGAAACACTCTCCGGTGTGCTGACAACTTACCCAGAGTTCTCAGAGTGAGCTGAAACTGCTTCTGCAGCTGAGTTCCCACAAACTGAATCTTTAAAAAAATAAAAAGTCTGCATTGTCTTTTCTTTCTCCAATGAGTTAACATTCATGCTTGATTTATCCTTTTCTCTGGGGCCCAGTCATCTCTTCTACATAGTCCAATGCGACAGGTTTCTCTGAAGAAACTTTGGTTCGTCTGTGCTTAGGGACAACACCTAAATTAAATCCCAGTTTCCAAGTCTTCAGAGAAAAATCATACTAAAAGGTTAATATAGTTGATGTCAACTAGACTGTCCCAGACTCCAGTGCTGCCCATCCCCCATCCCCCACTTTAACATAAACAGCTGTTTTAAATCCTGAGCCACCATGCTGCCTTTCCCCAGATTCACTATAAATGTTCTAGCAATACTGTACTCTAACCAGAAATCAGTGGTAACAACACTGGTTATTGCTATTGGGAGACAGGTGTTGGTCATAGCTGTCCATCCACTAAACTCATTTTAGGTGCTCGAGTGAGGGCTCCAAGAAACACTGTGTGCAGAAGCCAGGGAGTAGAATGCTTCAGCCACCAAGTGGGGATGGGACTCCACCATTGACTTCCATCCTGAGGTCTTAGAGACCTCAGAAGCATGAAGTGCAATGAAATCCAGGGTCTGAGTCTTCAGCTGTTGTGTGCTGTGGAGGTCAGCCAAGATGAGAGTGTGTGCAGCATTCTCCACAGAGAGGGTCCTAGAGAGGGCATCCTCACATATGACCATCAAGCCCTCCATGCCATACCTGTCAGCAGCTGCCAGCACATCACAGGCCATGGATTGGCTTTGGAGGTGTGGAGCCTTCCCAGTGTAAATGAAGCCCATCATCTCCTTAAAGACTTTGGGATCCAGGTCACTGATATAAACACGGTTTGTTAGTCTCTCCTTCATTTTATGTTCAAACATGGCTCTGAAAACTGGAGAGCGAGCTGCTAGGATGGCCTTGTGAGCCCTGAATTCTTGGCCAGCTACAAACAGACAACAGTCTGTGAACAGGGAATTCTCCCACAGCTCTCCAAGGTCATCTGCCAACACGTGTCTGGGATCCGTGATTGCAGGTGTTATGTTTTGTTCAGGTGTGTTAAACAAGCCTCCTAGGATGCTCACCTTGCAGCAGAGGGTGAGCTGGTCTTCAGGGAGGAGCCAAGGTGGATTGGAGAGGAGGAAATCTCGAAGAATAAACTTTTTGAATCCCCTGTATTGTTTTTTTTGAAACCTAACGATATTCGTGCTCTTCTTACTTTGATAATTCTCTCCTTGAGAATTTATGATCCAGAATTCAAACTTTGCCCAAACTGGGCTCTTCTGACAGTGGAGTAACCCCAGGAAAACCGCCAGGTAATCTTTGCTTTCTTCATCAAATCCGTTTGGGTGTACCCTCAAACACCATTCCACTTTGTCACTGCCCTCCAATGAGAAGTTTGGGCTTGTAATCTTTTCCCTAATTCCGTCCATGTACACTGAAAAGTTGCTAATGGTCCACTTGTGGCAGAAGTTGTGAACGCTGACAAGTGTGTATCCCCACCCTGTGGCTTCCATGTCCACTGACATTTCTGCTGGAGGTAGTTTTGAGGTTTAAGTTGATCTGTAAAGAAGACCTAGAAGTTATTTACCCTTCAACCTGTTAGATACAATTATAGATACAGTTTAGAGTTTAGTTACAATTTCTCCTAAATTGCCAATTGCCCCTTCTATTTTGTTGGAAACTTTAGTTTCTACCATGTTTTTTTCTTTAGGTTTTTTTTTTTTTTTTTTTTTTTTTTTTTTTTTTTTTTTTTTTTTTTTTTTTTTTTTTTTTTTTTTTTTTTTTTTTTTTTTTTTTTTTTTTTTTTTTTTTTTTTTTTTTTTTTTTTCTTTCGAGACAGTGTTTCTCTGTTTAGCCCTGGCTGTCCTGGAACTCACTTTGTAGACCAGGCTGGCCTCGAACTCAGAAATCCGCCTGCCTCTGCCTCCGGAGTGCTGGGATTAAAGGCGTGCGCCACCACGCCCGGCTTCTTTAGGTTTTAATATTTGTTTTATAGAAGATAATATAGACCTGTAGTGAGTTTTAAGTCTCCCTCTCCCTCTCCTGCTCTCTGTTTCCCTCCTCTGTGTTTGAGTCTCTCTTTGTCTCTGCCTTTCTGTGTGTTTGTTTGTTTATTGAATCTTAGGTCTGTGGAAACTAGTTTTGGCTATTCTATCTACTTTTCTAGGAGTTTGAAAAAATTTTAAACATTCTCATTTATATGGTGCTGCTTTTCCCTTGCTATCTGGTTATCTTATCTGTGGTGTTAGCTGGTCTCACTGTTTCAGATTGTGACTTGTCCCTCCATGAATCATCTAAACAGCCCCATAACCCCTAAAGGAATAGAACCAGTCATTAAAAGTCTCCCAA
Organism: Mus minutoides; assembly: GCA_902729485.2. Lineage (NCBI taxonomy): Eukaryota > Metazoa > Chordata > Mammalia > Rodentia > Muridae > Mus > Mus minutoides. Next base: position 67,430 of record LR750217.1, on the reverse strand, counting down.
CAAAAACCCCAGGACCAGATGGGTTTAGTACAGAATTCAATAAAACATTCAAAGAATAAATAATACTAATACTCTTGAAATTATTCCACAAAATAGAAACAGAAGGAACACTACCCAATTCTTTCCATGAAGTCACAGTTATGCTGATACCAAAACAACACAAAGACCCATCAAAGAAAGAGAACTTCAGACCAATCTCCCTCATGAACGTCGATGCAAAAATACTCAATAAAATTCTCACAAATGGAATGTAAGGACATCAAAATGATCATCAACCTCAGTTAAGTAGGCTTCATCCCAGGGATGCGGGGATGGTTCAACATATGAAAATCCATCAACATAATTCACTATGTAAACAAAACTCAAAAAATAAAAACCACATGATCATCTCATTAGATGCTGAGAATGCATTTGACAAAATTCAACACTGCTTCATGGTGAAAGTCTTAGAAAAATCAGGAATTCAAGTACCATACTTTAACATAGTAAAAGTAATATACAGGAATCCAGTAGCCTCCATCAAACTCAATGGAGAAAAAACTTGAAGAAACCTCACGAAAATCAGGGACTCTCTCCGAACCTATTCAATATAGTACTAACTAGAGCAATTAGACAACAAAAGGAGGTCAAAGGGATACAAATTGGAAAGGAAGAAGTCAAAATTTAACTATTTGCAGATGATATGATACTATCTTTAAGACACCCCAAACATCCCACCAGAGCGCTCCTAAACCTGATAAACAACTTCAGCAAAGTGGCTGGATATAAAATTAACTCAAACCAATCAGTAGCCTTCCTTTACTCAAAGGACAATCCATTTCACTGAGCACAAGTAGTTAGGGGGAATGTGGTCCCCAACGGAGGATTTAGAGAAGAGACTGAAAGAGTTGAGGGGGTTTGCAGGCCCATTTTCTGAGCAACAGTGTCAACCAACTGCACTCTCCCCAGGACTAGACTACCAACCAAAGAGTATGGGCTGAGGTCCAGCTGATATAACACTTGCTAAAGCCAGTACTTACTTAGTCCTCAAAGTTTGAAGTCTCAGGTGTTCTGCAATATATACCAGAATCCTGAAGAAGTAGGTTGTAATGTCAGTGAAGAAATGGGCTTGCTAGTATGATGAGAGCAAGCAGGCCAAGAGACAAATCTTCCTTCTTCCATGTGCTTATATAGGCCCCTATCAGAAGGTGAAGCCCAGTTCAGGGTGTGTCTTCTAGTCTCAGTTTCTAGATTAAAGGTGTGTGTTTTCCTGTCTCCAGACTCAGATTAAAGGAGTGTGTTTTTCTACCCCATGGGTCTGTATTTGAACTGGATCTAATTACTTCATCTTAACCAAAAAAATTATAAAAGTATTGTATGTTATGTAAGTTCAGAGTGGTCCAGACAGGAAGAATAGCCATCACCAGTGTACTTTGATTGCTGGGGTCACTCTTCCATAAATGAAGGCATAATGTCAATCTCTACATAGCAGTTACTTACCCTTGTGCTGGTCTTACAATGATTCCTGCCATAAACATGATTAAGGAAGGTGTTTTGTCCTGAATTTGTCAGCAGTCTGAGGGCTCACCAAATGGAGGGCATGTGGAAGAGCTCCTATATAGTGGGCATAAGCAAAATCCCAAACCTCTGAAGGTGACATTTTTTTTTCCCGTGTGTTATTCTAATTAGACCCACAGACCTTGTGATGACTCCTCCCAATTTTGTTGGTGGTCTTGTATTTCCTCCCTCAGAAAATCCTCATTGGAGATCATTTTTCACTAAAGGCTGTGGGTTAGAAATATCCTAAATGCTTCTTAATTCAATCACGTTAATTGGCAGGATTCACCTTATCAATGCCTCATAGAAATAGAAGGAAAATTAACATAAGCTGTTCCAGAGCTCTCCTAGGGACAAGAGGAGATCAGGAGACATCCTACTTCATATCTGGCTCCTTTTGGAAGAATTTTAGTTCTGGTTCTGGGTCCCTCAGGTAGGATATCTGAATCCCTTTTGTGACATATTTAGTTCTATTGTTTATCCCCGGTGCACCAATCTATCCTTGTCAGTTTTTTTTTTTTTTTTTAAAGATTTATTTTATTTACTATATGTAAGCACACTGTAGCTGTCTTCAGACAGTCCAGAAGAGGGCGCCAGATCTCGTTACGGATGGTTGTGAGCCACCATGTGGATGCTGGGATTTGAACTTATCACCTTCGGAAGAGCAGTCGGATGCTCTTACCCACTGAGCCATCTCACCAGCCCCTCCTTGTCAGTTTTTATCTGTGTTTTTGTTTCATTGTTCGATTGGTGCTCTGTCTTTCATGTTGAAAAGAAAAAAAAATGGTTAAAACTTTATGTGCTCAGTCATTCACCCCTTGATTTAGTTTTAACTCATTTTTTAAAGGCAGTCTCAATTTGCACACACACACACACACACACACACACACACACACACACACACACACAAAACCCAAAGTGATATGTTGTCCTGCACCTGTACCTAGGAGGCAAGCATAACTGAAGATGCTCTGCCAGGGGCTGATTATCTGCAAGAGCTGATCTAAAAGGGTTCAGCAGCTTCTCAGCTGTGAAAGGGAGTTGATTGTTTTTTCTCTTAGAAAAATCTCTGTGACTGTATGTATTGGGTTCAGCAGGTAACATGGTGCTCCTCCCTTGAAATTACAGCTAGAGAAAGTAAGAAAATTTTGTCTAATCTAAATACATAATATGTATGTGTCCACTCACTTTATATTTCTTTCTGACTGGACTTAAATGTATTAGTTCTGTATATTTTGGATATAGGTTATTGGTTTATAAGTTATTGGGTATGATTAAAAATTTGTAACATTGGTAACAGAAAGTTGGCTTAAAACTGGTAACTCAGGTTTGGAGTCATTCTAGACACCAACACATGGCATGAACCAATCTAGGAAAAAAGGTCTCTATAGATACCTCTAAATTGGGGTAATATACTATGTAACTCCTGTTCTAGAAACAGACTTATAAAAGATAGGATTTAAAATCTGCAAGTATTAAAAGCTGCACCATCATGCATTCATATATAAGAACGGGCAGCTAAACTTGGTAACAGGAAAGTAATGCACTTGGTATTGATTTTAGAGAGAATGGATCATTTACACTGTTAAACATTGGGTTTTGCTTTCAAAAAATATGGTTATGTTCTGATATTGCAAAAGAAACTTAAAACTTATACTTAAGTTGCCACTGTTCTATGAGCTACAGTTTACAATTCAATCACAAGTAAAAGATTTTAATTCTCCTTAGGACTCAGCTATATTTCTAATTAAGAAAATAAACACACAGTAGTGGTGGTGCACACCTTTAATCCCATCACTTGGGAGGCAGAGGAAGGTGAATTTCCAGTTTAGAAGCCAGCTTGGTCTACAGAGTGAGTTCTAGGACCCCCTCCCCCATTCCAAATTACTAGGGGCTGGAGAGATGGCTCCGTGGTTAAGATCTTCCAGAGTTTCCTGAGTTCAATACCCAGCAATCACATGGTGCCTCACAACCATCTGTAATGGGATCCAATGCATTCTTCTAGTGTGTCTAAAGAAAGCTGCAGTGCACACATATAAATAAAAATAAATACATCTAAGCTGGGCGTGGTGGTGCACGCCTTTAATCCCAGCACTCGGGAGGCAGAGGCAGGCAGATTTCTGAGTTCGAGGCCAGCCTGGTCTACAATGTGAGTTCCAGGACAGCCAGGGCTATACAGAGAAACCCTGTCTCGAAAAACCAAAAAAATAAAAATAAATAAATAAATAAATACATACAGCTTAAAAAAAATCAGGCCAGTGGAGATCATTGCAAGATTTACCAAAGGTTAATGTAACTAGGAACTTATGGAGTATTACAGCAAGACCTACCCACTCCAGTTGCCATTCCAAAAAATAGGTATAAAATTATTATAGATTGAAAGACTTTTTATACTATTCCTTTGTATCTTCATGATTGTAAAAGGTTTGCATTTAGTGTCCTGGTATGTAATTTTAAAGAACCCCTGAAAGAATATCAGTGGAACATATTGCCTCAGGGAAAGGCTAACAGGCCTATGTTATGTAAAAAAAATTTTTTTTTGTCAATACAAGAAGGTAGGTCTTTGAATCCTTCAATGGATATTATTCATTGTATGGGTATTTTATTAGCTGATCTCTCTGAAGACGTTTTATTACAAGCCTTTGCTCTTATATAACAAGATTTAAAATATTGAGGAACAGTTGCTGCTCCAGAAAAGATTAAAAGACCATATCCTTTGCAATATTTGGGACATCAGTTATATCCTAAAAAAATGGAGGCACAGAAAATTCAAATAAGAAAAGATAGTTTACCTACTTTAAATTATTTTGAAAAGCTTTTAGGAGATGATAATTTGCTAAGACCTCACTTTAAGGTCAAAACAGGAGGACTTAAGCCTCTGCTTAATATTCCCAAGGGGGATGCAAATCCTAATTCCCTTCAGCAATTAACAGGTGAGGGATGAATAGCTTTGCAGAAAGTAGAGGAAGCTATTAGCCAAAAACAGATATAGTATACAGACTATGAACAATTGTTGGCTGTTTGCATTCTTGCTACTTTCTCATGTGCTCACAGCAGAAATTTTAAATTCCTCATTTCCAAAATTCCTTGAGAATTTGTTGTTTTTATGATTTCTATTTCCATTTTCACATCTTAAACCTTTTTACTCATTTCCTTCCACTCTTTGATTTGTTTTCATGGAGTTCTTTATTGGAATTTTCTTTCCTCACACTGTTTAAATATGCATTCACGAATTTGTTTAAGGTATTTCTTCATTCTCTCCTTAATAATTTATATCACCTTCATACAGATTGTTTTAAGGTTTTTGCTTCTACTTCAGGCATGTTGGAATGTTCAGGGACTTCTGTGTTTGGTAGCTGGGCTGCAGTGTAGACATAATGCCCTGGCTGTTTCTGACTGTGTTGTTTATGCTAGAATCTAAGATTGTGGGGTTGCAATGATTAAAGATTTAGATCCTAATTTCTACATTTATCTGTGTTGGGTAGCAGTTCTGATCCTTGTCTCCTGTTCCCTCTCTAGATTTTTGAAGATTATGATTGCTATGTGTTGTCTGAGTTTGGGATTTATGGCTGTGTAGAGACATCATGACCAAAGCAACTCTTATAAAGGCAAACATTTATTTAGTGCTGGCTTGCCATTTTGGAGTTTCAGTCTATTATCATCATGGTGGGAAGCATGTCACCAAGCAGCCAGGCTTGGTGCTAGATGATGCAATATATCTACATCTTGATCAAATTGTGACTTTAATGTAGACCCAAGCTGCCCACTGCTGTTGCTTGCTGGGACTGGAACATGCTTCTTTGGCTCTATTACTGCCTAGGCCTGGCTGTCTTCAAACTAGATTTGTAAACTGACCTTGAACTCAGAGATCTGCATGGATCTGTTTCCTGAATGCTGGGGTTAAAGGCGTGTCCTTCTAGGCCTGGACATAATCCTGTTTACATTTTTACAATATCTTCATAAATTCTGGATTGTAGTATATTCCAGATACAGTCAAGTTAACCGTTGAGAACCACCATCACTGCTGTAAGGCAGGAACTTTTCTTTAGACCTAAGAGTTTTGGCCACTGGTGGTTTAATGCTTTTGTGTACAGAGAGCTGACACTTAGGAATGGGAATAGTTTAAAAGTCAGAAAGGGTTAACAGGAGGGAGGAGATTCCACCACAATCTGCTTTTTTTTTTTTTGGTTTTTTGAGACAGGGCTTCTCTGTATAGCCCTGGCTGTCCTGGAACTCACTTTGGAGACCAGGCTGGCCTCAAACTCAGAAATTAATTAAATCCCGCCTGCCTCTGCCTCCCTAGTGCTGGGATTAAAGGAGTGTGCCACCACACCCGGCAATCTGTTTATTTTATCTCCTTGCAATTAGGGGAGACAGTGAAAAGTGGTCACCCCAGGAGTGCTATAGAGTTGGGGATTAGACTGGAAGGTGTCTTTCCACAAGAAGTGAAGGAGAGGGAAACATCTCCAGGCAGTTTCCATTCTTCCCTGTCAGGATTGCTCAGTGAGGTTTCAGTGAGTGGATGCTGGAGTTAGCAGCTAGCATACAGCAAGGAGTTAGGGGGAGGGAGCTTAAGGAGGAATTGATGAGCTTGATCTACATAAAGAGCCGGGCGTGGTGGCGCACGCCTTTAATCCCAGCACTCGGGAGGTAGAGGCGGCGGATTTCTGAGTTTGAGGCCAGCCTGGTCTACAGAGTGAGTTCCAGGACAGCCAAGGGCTATACAGAGAAACCCTGTCTCGAAAAAACCAAAAAAAAAAAAAAAAAATCTACATAAAGAGATCCTTGACAGTCATAGGAAAGCTGTCACTAATCCCACCATCACCCTAACAGTACAAAACAAAACATCCCGCCCCCCCCAAAAAAAAACCCCAAACAAACAACTTTCTTTTTTTTTTTTTTTTTTTTTTTTTTTTTTGGTTTTTCGAGACAGGGTTTCTCTGTATAGCCCTGGCTGTCCTGGAACTCACTTTGTAGACCAGGCTGGCCTCGAACTCAGAAATCCGCCTGCCTCTGCCTCCGGAGTGCTGGGATTAAAGGCGTGCGCCACCACGCCCGGCTACAAACAACTTTCTATTCTCCTGTTCAGAATCCTGGAAGAAGTTCTGAGAAACATTGTTGCATCAGTGAAATGGACAAGAATTTGGGGTGGAATTCATTAAAACACTGGGAATTTAGCAGAGAGGAAAATCCTTCTGGTGTCATCAAATCTAGGAACTTGTGCAATTTGGTCACCTGTAGTGCAGGGGTGAGGGACTCAGTTGCCCACAGCTATGATGGCTTTTTATGAGTGTTTCCTTTGCCTGGAACTATGCTCCTTACATGTTAGTATTTTCAGTGAGAACTGTAGTAAATATATTAAGTACACATAGGTACTTTCTCACTCATAAGTTCCTGCTGTGTGTTTTTGAAATATCCAACCCTTCAAAGTTTCTCTTGCTCTTAACCAAAATGGTCCTTAAGGGTGTCTGGAACTTTGAAGACAAAGATGGCAGCGGAGGGGAAGGGGCACGTGGGGGGGAATCATGTTAAAAATAAGCTTGCCCTTTGTCTCTGCCAGTGACAAACATGGCTTCCTCAGCTACTGCACTGAAGCTGTTTATCGGGTTTAGGAGTTCTCTAGTGGAATTTTTGGGGTCACCTATATATACTATCATATCATCTGCAAATAGTGATATTTTGACTTCTTCCTTTTCAATTTGTATACCCAAGATCGCCTTTCATTATCGAATTACTCTGGATAGGACTTCAAGTACTATATTGAATAGGTAGGGAGAAAATGGGCAGCCTTGTCTAGTCCCTGATTTTATTGGGATTGCTTCCAGCTTCTCTCCATTTACTTTGATGTGGCTATTGGTTTTCTGTATATTGCTTTTATTATGTTTAGGTATGGGCCTTGAATCCCTGATCTTTCCTTGACTTTTATCATGAAGGGGTGTTGGATTTTGTCAAATGCTTTCTCAGCATCTAATGAGATGATCATGTGGTTTTTGTCTTTGAGTTTCTTTATATAGTGGATTATGTTGATGGTTTTTTGTATATTAAACCATCCCTGCATCCATGGGATGAATCCTACTTCCCATGATGGATGATCGTTTTGATGTGTTCTTGGATTCGGTTAGTGAGGATTTTATTGAGTATTTTTGCATAGACATTCTTTATGGAAATTGGTCTGAAGTTCTCTTTCTTTGTTGCATCTTTGTGTGGTTTAGGTATCAGAGTAATTGTGGCTTCATAGAATGAATTGGGTAGAGTACCTTCTGTTTCTATTTTGTGGAATAGTTTGAGTAGAGTTGGGATTAGGTCTTCTTTGAAGGTCTGATAGAAGTCTGCACTAAACCCATCTGGTACTGGGCTTTTTTTTGGTTGGGAGACTATTAATGACTGCTTGTATTTCTCTAGGGGAAATGGGACTGTTAATGTTTGTAATCTGATCATGATTTAACTTTGGTTACTGGTATCTGTCTAGGAAGTTGTCCATTTCATCCAGGTTTTTCAGTTTTGTTGAGTATAGCCTTTTGTAGTAGGATCTGATGATGTTTTGGATTTCCTCAGGATCTGTTTTTGTGTCTCCTTTTTCATTTCTGATTTTGTTAATTCGGATACTGTCCCTGTGTCCTCTAGTTAGTCTGGCGAAGGGTTCATCTACTTTGTTGATTTCTCAAAGACCAAGCTCCTGGTTTGGTTGATTCTTTGAATAGTTCTTTTTGTTTCCACTTGGTTGATTTCAGCTCTGAGTTTGAGTATTTCCTGCTGTCTACTCCTCTTGAGTGAATTTGCTTCCTTTCGTTCTAGAGCTTCTAGGTGTTCTGTCAAGCTGCTTCTGTATGCTCTCTCTAGTTTCTTTTTGGAGGCACTCAGGGCTATGAGTTTTCCTCTTAGAACTGCTTTCATTGTGTCCCATAAGTTTGGGTATGTTGTGGCTTCATTTTCATTAAACTTTAAAGTCTTTAATTTCTTTCTTTATTTCTTCCTTGACCAAGGTATCATTGAGTAGAGTGTTGTTCAGTTTCCATGTGAATGTTGGCTTTCTATTATTTATGCTGTTATTGAAGATCAGCCTTAGTCCGTGGTGATCTGTTAGGATGCATGGGATAATTTCAATATTTTTGTATCTGTTAAGGCCTGTTTTTTGACCATTTATATGGTCAATTTTGGAGAAGGTACCATGAGGTGCTCAGAAGAAGGTATATCCTTTTGTTGTAGAATAAAATATTTTGTAGATATCTGTTAAATCCATTTGTTTCATAACTTCTATTAGTGTCCATGTGTCTCTGTTCAGTTTTTGTTTCCAGGATCTGTCGATTGGTGAGAGTGGGGTGTTGACGTCTTCCACTACTATTGTGTGAGGTGCAATGTGTGCTTTGAGCTTTACTACAGTTTCTTTAATTAATGTGGCTGCCCTTGCATTTGGAGCATAGATATTTAGTATTGAGAATTCATTTTGGTAGATTTTACCTTTGATGAGTATGAAGCGCCCCTCCTTGTCTTTTTTGATAACTTTGGGTTGGAAGTCAATTTTATTCGATATTAGAATGGCTACTCCTGCTTGTTTCTTCGAACTTTTTGCTTGGAAAATTGTTTTCCAGCCTTTTACTCTTAGGTAGTGTCTGTCTTTGTCTCTGAGGTGGGTTTCCTGTAAGCAGCAAAACGTTGTGTCTTGTTTGTGTAGCCAGTCTGTTAGTCTATGTATTTTTATTGGGGAATTGAGTCCATTGATGTTAAGAGAAATCAAAGAAAAGTACGTGTTGCTTCCTGTCATTTTTGATGTTAAAGATGAGAGTCTATTCTTGTGCCTGTCTTCTTTTAGATTTGTTAAAGGATTATATTTCTTCTAGGGTGTAGTTTCCATCTTTGTGTTGGTGTTTTCCTGTTATTATCCTTTGAAGGTCTGTATTCATGGAAAGATATTGTGTGAATTTGGTTTTGTCATGGAATACTTTGGTTTCTCCAGCTATTGTAATTGACAGTTTTGTTGGGTATAGTAGCTGGCATTTGTGTTCTCTTAGTGTCTGTATAACGTCTGTCCAGGATCTTCTGGCTTTCATAGTCTCTGGTGAGAAATCTGGAGTAATTCTAATAGGCCTGCCTTTATATGTTACTTGACCTTTTCCCCTTACTGCTTTTAATATTCTGTCTTTATTTAGTGCATTTGTTGTTCTGATTATTATGTGTCAGGAGGAATTTCTTTTCTGGCCCAGTCTGTTTGGAGTTCTGTAGTGTCGCGCGCCTACCCCGTCCAGCAGGAATAAGACTCACGACAACCAGATTTCTCCTCAGGACAGTTTACTCAGGAACTTGACGTGGCTAATGGTGCATCACGAATGGCAAAATGCCGGCCCAGAGCCTCCCCGGAAAAGCTACTTAAGCCCTGTCCTGGCCAATCAACGAGCTGCCCTGTGGCTCTCGCGAGACTAC
>LR750217.1:34908-54456 GCA_902729485.2 Mus minutoides | reverse complement strand
GAATGGCAAAATGCCGGCCCAGAGCCTCCCCGGAAAAGCTACTTAAGCCCTGTCCTGGCCAATCAACGAGCTGCCCTGTGGCTCTCGCGAGACTACCCCAGGTGCTCTCGCGTGACTACACCAGGCGTTCTCGGGCAACAGCTGACACAACCTAGAAAAGCTGAATCGGTCGAGCCGAGCGGTTGAATGGCTCCCTACACTGTAGGCTCCTTGTATGTTTGTGGGCATCTGTTTCTTTAGGTATGGGAAGTGATCCCAAGGTGATCTGGAGGACCCACAGCTTGGCGAGCACTCTGGAGCCCCTAGCAGCTTCCTTTGAGCTCAGGAGGAAGATGGCAGGGGTGGCCCTGGCTGGAAGAGACCCCCAACCCTTGGTCGGGTGTGGCTCCTTTGTCCCTGTTCCTGCTGGCACAAGACCCTCCAAGATTCCTGCAGCTGACTCTGCCACCAGCGACCCCGAAGTGATCCTGAGGTTCTGAGGTGTGGAGAGCACTCAGGAGGTCTTAGCAGCCTCCTCTGGGCTCAGAAGGAAGATGGCGGGGGTGTCCTGGGTTGGAAGAGACCCAAGCCTCCGGTTGGGCAGAGTTCATCAGTTCCTGATCCCATTGGCACAAGACCCTCCGCGATTCCTGAAGCTGATGCTGTGCTCCACTCACCCATAATCCCGAGATAATCCCGAGGTCCCAGGGTGTGGAGCGCCCTCAAGAGGCCCTAGCAGCCTCTGCTGGGTTCAGAAGGAAGATCTTCTGTCATCTCTTATGACACTAATACATGGGCAGGTTTTTGTCCCATATCACATCTTCTGTCTGGTCAGAGTGTGGGATCTCCTGGGTCTAGGGTAATCAAGGACATGAAGGGCCCAATTTCTAGGGGTCACCCACTGGGCTGTCTTGTTGTCCTCCAGGATGAAGTTTAGGCCTTCTGCTGTCAGAAGGCCTCTCTCCCTATAAACAAGTAGTCCCACCGATATAAGTGGTAGCAGAAACACACTGGCTATCTTGTCTCTTGCCTTTTCTCAGCTGTAACGCCTTGGTCAGAGCTGCCAGTTCAGCTTTCTGGGCTGACCTTCCTGCCAGAAGTGGCTCTGTCTGTATGATCTCGGTGTTTGAGACCACTGCTGCCCCAGCATACCTCTGTCCATCGTGAATGAGGCTGTTGCCATTGGTGAACCATGTTACCTCTGCATCCATCTGAGCAGTCATGCAAAGGCACATCAATGGAGCTCAAGTTCAGGCAGCAGGGCAGCTAAAAAGTTATCCTGGGGGCATTCAAGCAAAGAGGCTGGTAATGAGTCATTCTGGCATCATCTTTAACCAGGAGGTTGTTACTGATCTGATGTGTAAAGAGGATGGGAGCCAGGTTCTGCCAACTGGTGATATATTGGCCATTGGCTGATGTCAGGGACCCAATTTTGAGTATATATCTCCTGATCTAGGGAGGTCACCTATAATTGACAGAGTAAGGCCTTTTTTTAGCAGGGGCTTTTTTTTTTCCCCTTGTTCCAGTCAACCCCACTCGCTCCACTTGACCCCACTCGCTCTGGTCGGCCCTGCTCGCTCCAGTCAGCCCTGCTCGCTCTGATCAGCTCTGCTTGCTCCAGTTGGCCCCACTTGTTCCGGCCATCCCCGTTCAGCCCCACTTGCTCCGGCCATCCCCGTTCGGCTCTGCTCGCTCCGGACAGCCCCGCTCGCTCCGGTTGGTCTCTCCAGTCCAAGGATTCGTTTTCTTATTATTCTTCATAAGTATGCTGTAGCTGACTTCAGATGCACCAGAGGAGGGCGTCAGATCTCATTACCGGTGGTTGTAAGCCACCATGTGGTTGCTGGGATTTGAACTCATCACCTTCGGAAGAGCAGTCGGGTGCTCTTACCCGCTGAGCCATCTCACCAGCCCTAGCAGGGGCTTAATAGTCCAAAATATTTAGGATATGTAAGAGGTCTTTGGGTTTTTTTGTTTTGTTTCTGTTGCCACTGGAAAGTCATTTATAAACTGATGAAGAGACTTTATCTTCAGATTTTAGCAAAACAAAATGTTGAACTTTATTATCAATAAAAAAGCTGGTGGGTTTCCCTGGGCTTGGGGAAGGGGCACCTTTGATCTTCTGGGTCTCCCTTATTGCCTTCTTCTGAGGCTATCTGTTTTAGGTGTCTCCTATGGTCTTCTGGTTTGAACATGGCTGCTAACAGGATCTTTGTTAGGTCTGGAATCTGTGGCTTCTGTACTTTCATCTGCTTTTCCTCTATAGTCTCACTTTAAGTAAATATTCTGTTTTTCACTATCCCTAGGTCTCTCAAACTCTTTTCACTTAACCTCTCAAACCTCTGGACATTTTTCTTAATATATGGTCTTGCCTGATTGATAGAATCTAAAGCAATTGCCGCCTTTGCTTCTGGTAATTCGGGGGTCTATTGGGGTGTATTGTTGAAATGCCTCCATGATCCTCTCTGAAATGGTTTTTACTGTCTATTATTATATATCATGGTCAAATTTGTGTCCTTGAGACCTACCAGCAGAGCCTGACGGTAGACCAAGAGCCTCCTCTTACCTTCAATGGTGTTAAAAATCCTTGTCTGGGCAAGTCAGGGGAAAGGAAGCATATGGAAGGGAGATCCCCTTTGGGGCCAGCAAACATCTTCCTGGTCTCTTTTGTGATGAAGGAAAACTGTAGAATGTGGTAGACATAGCCTGTCTCATGTTAATAAGTCTGTCAAAGTCAAAGTTACTTTGTCAGAGTCAACTGGCAAAGTCATGTCATCAAAGTTACCTGACAAAGTCATGTCATCAAAGTTACCTGACAATGTCATCTCATCGAAGTTACTTTGTCAAAGTCAGCTTGTTATGAGAAACGCAAACACAACATACAAAACCACATATAAAACCTTCCCTGTCTTTCAAGCAGCAAGAAGAAACCGCCACAAGGTGCCACTTATATAAAAGAGCTCTCTATGACACCCAAAACACAAGTCTAACCTTTTCTCTTTATCTGGAAGATATGAGAAATAACCAGGAAGCAGTGTACATGCACAAAAAAAAGAACCAGATTGGTGGGTGTCTCTTGGCTCCTCTAGCACATGTCCACCCCATACCGAGACCCAGGACAACTCCTGGCCCCACCGTAGCCATGGCTCCCAGATATGTCTATCCTAACTGCAACTGGCCACAGAAACAAAGTCAAGGCCTTGTACCCAGAAGGGTCTAACAGCCTTTAGAATCAGTGAACAGAGACAGCCAGCAATAACAGAACCAGAGAAAAATATAGCCTGTAGTAACAAGAACCAAGCAGCAGATGGTGCTCACAGCCCCAGACAACCCTCAGCACTGCACAAGTGTTTACTGAGACCTGGAGAAATTACCTTCGCAGGGCTGGCAAGATGACTCAGCAGTGACTGTTCTTCTGAAGGTCCTGATTTCAAATCCCAGGAATGACATGGTGGCCCACAACCACCCGTAATGAGATCTGATGCCCTCTTCTGGACAGCTACAGTGTGCTTATATATAATAATAAATCTTTGGGCTAGAGTGGAGGGCTTGACCAAAACAAGCAGAGGTCCTAAAAATTCAATTCCCAACCATCACATGAAGGCTCACAACCATTTATACAGCTACATTGTACTCACCTACATAAAATAAATCAGAAGGTCTTGAAAAAATCACCATGACAACAGAAACTCTTTTATTTTTGCACAAGTTTTGTTATGCTCTGTAAATCTCACAGAAAGTTTCTAACATAGAAATGAATAAGTCACCTCATAAATCGCAAGCTTTTGTGCTACTGCACAAACACTCACTGGCTCAGACCACATAGAAAACTCCTAACACTCAGATTCCTCAGAAAGGCTCAAACCTAGAAGAATCACTAGGACAACATGAGCCACCGGGTTCCATACAAATAAATCATCTTAGCAGTGCTGGAAGAATTACCACAGTTACCTCGGCTCAAGCTTGCAGATCTCACAGGCAAAGCTCAGACAGATTCACTGATCAGACAGGGAAAAGCAGATGATGTCACATAGTGTTCCAAACATAAAAACACAAATACCTGGACTAGTTTTGCCAGCTTTAAGACCCTCCAGATGGGAAGACTGGTGTGTCATGGGGAACTTCCCGGCCAATGTACCAAAGTGTAGTGCCAGGGAATGTTAGTGATCCCTGAGAACATACACAGGAGCCAATCTAATGCAACTCACAGCAAGGTCTTTATTCTATTTGTGATAGCTCGCACCCCCCCCCCACTCCCCAATGCACCACTGTCATGCAGGACAGTTTTCGTGGTGGTGGATCCCCTAATGTCTATTGGGGAAAGGCTTTATAGTAAGAAGCAAGCAGGGAATACATGTGCGAGCACATAATTGGAAAGCTACTGTGGCCTTTAACATGACTGGCTGGTGCTGGGAGTCATATCATAAACTTGACTTCTGGTCCCCTCTTCATTGGTAGTCCTTGGGCAAGGGTTGCAGATTTGCTGGACGAATAACCTAGAGACACTGGTCTTGTTGAGGGTGTCACCTGGAAACTCAGGTCTTGTTGGGGATTAGCCTAGAGCATGGAGCTAGGCTCAGGGTTTGTTGGGGTTCAACTTGAAAACTATGCTAGATACAAGCCTGTTTGTTTACCTGTGTTCAAATTTAGGTCAGATTCTCTAAAATGGAGTCTGAACTTAAGAGCTTTAGTATCTCAAAACAAGCCAGTTAGCAGCACCCCTATATGGCCTCTGATTTACCTACTATTTCCATGTCCCAGCACTGTTTATCTCTTGTTTTCCTTTAGGTATGAACAGCAATATGCACGTATAAGCTGAATAAAGCCTTTCCTCATAAACTTGCTTTCTGGTCATAGTGTTTGTCAGAGGAATAGTAATCCTAACAATGACACAAAACAACAGGGGAATGAAAAATTCAATGCAAAAATTTCACCAATCAAACATCTGACAAAAGACTAATTTATCAAGTACATAAAGAACTTGAGAATCTAGATATTATCAAACCAAAGACGCAAATTAAAAACGGGGTACAGATCTAAACAGAAAGTTCTGAACAGAGGAATCTCAAATATCTGAGAAGAATTTAAAGAAAGGTTAACATCCTTGGTCATCGGGAAAATGAAAATGAAAATGACTCTGAGATTCCATCTCAAACCTTGCAGAGCGGCAAAGGTCAAAAACACAAGTGAGAGTTCATGCAAGTAAGGCTGTGCAGTAAATACAGTCCTCCATTGCTGGTGGAAATGCTAATGTGTACAGTCACTCTGGAAATCAATATGGTGTTTTCTCAGATTGCTGGGAATCTATCTACCTCAAGACCCAGCTTTCCCACTGCTGGCATATACCCAAAGGACTTTCCATCCTAACTCAAATTTGCTTAAATAGGTTCATAGCAGCTTTAATCATAATATGCAGAAACTGGAAACCTACATGACCCTTAAGAGAAGGATGGATAAATAAAATCAGCGTATTTACACAATAGAGCATTACTAGGTTGACATAAAAAATGATATCCTGAATTTTGCAAGCAAATGTATAAAAATATTTTTTTTCCTTAGTGAAGTGCGCTGCCCACTCCAGTGAAGTCTGCTTGACAGGCCGAGAGGCCTGGAAGCACTCATGAGGCAAAGAGTTTCAAGGAAACTCAGCCTCCTGGAACCAGGCATTCTCATAACCTGTATACTCATACCCTATCCCTGAATTAGTCTGGTGTATGGATTCATGTGCTCTCTTTCAGTATTGTTTTATTATAAGTGCCTTTAAGGATTGATTTCTTGACATAGCTAAGCCTTTGCCAGTATTCCAATGTCTTAGAAAATCCTTGAAGCCAACTAGCTTGGAATTCAGTAGGAATTCAGTAAGAAGGTTACCTATTCAGTAACATTCAAATTTACTTCTAGCAGAGAAGGTGAAACTAATTAGGCATTACAAATAACGGAGCTAGAATATCTCAGGGCTAGTCTGCAATGTAGCCACCCCAAACAAGGGAATATACAATGGCCTAGGGAATAGGTGGGTTTAACATAAAAGAGTAAGGGAATCCCCCTGAGACAGGTTTCTTCACTAGACTCAAAGGAACAGCATAATCAGGCATTTACTAAGAACCCCTGGTGGTGAGCTTCACAATAGACTAGCGTTACACTTGGCTCCCTTCCTAGTGATAACTAGCAGCGGCCTGGTTCCTGCCATCTTTTGATGTATACATTCCTTTTGTATTGTGTCACTGTAACTCAGTGGATGTATCTCGCCTGGTTTCTTGTTACTCTTCTGTATAAAAAGTTTGATGCTCTGACTGGACAAATTACACTCAGATTCTACATACTCTCTCTTATAGACTTTGTTTGTCATTCATTCATCGACTTCTTCGCCCACCTGCAACCAGAGACCCGTTCCACACAGACAGGAGACAAAAAGGGTCTGTGGCAGTGAAGTAATCCAGTCCCAGAAATTCACACATGGAATCAACTCACTTGAAAGTGAATATTAGTTTTAATGCAAAGGATAGTCATACAGCAGACGGATAGGATTAATACCAAGGAGATCTCAAGTGTGGAATGCAGGGATCTCTCCAGGATGGAACAATAGTAAAGGTTTCCTGGGGACTGGGGCAAGGGGGATGGATAAAGCAAAGCTGAGGGACTATAATCAAAGGTGATAGTACTGGGAGAGTTCACTAGAATTGAAAATCTTTTCAGGGGTGAGACACAAATCCAATGCAAAAGGAAACTCCCTGGAATCTACAAGGGTGATCCACCAAAGACCTTAGTAGGGGTACAGAGCCTGAACTGTCCATCTAGACAAAGACTTTGGCTGTCCTGGGAAGACCTGGGCAGCTCAGCAGCCAGTTAGCCATGGAAACTATGCAGGAGGGAGAAGACCACTTTTGACAGTGAATAGAGTGGATTTTTCTTTTTTTTATATTCACATGCTCCATGTTTCTGACCCTTTTGCCTGTTTTTGAGACCACTTTCCTCCTACTGAATTTCTTTGTCCTGCCTTAGCAAGAGGGCATGTGCCAGTCTAATTGTGAATGGTTGTGTTTGGTTGACATCCCTGGGAGGCCTGCTCTCTTCTGAAAGGAAGCAGAGGAGTGGAAGTGGAAGAGAGAATGTTGGGGGGTGGGCAAGGCACTTGGAGGAAAGGAGGGAGGGGAAATGGTGTAGGGATGCAATATATAAGAAAAAAAAATCAATTAAAGTGTAAATACCATAAAATTAAATTCATGTTCAAGGAGGCTTCTCAGAAGAACTCATTCCTGGAGGCTCCACAGAAATGCCAGAGACTACACTTTGACACACTAGGGTCTCTGAGCCCCTCGGGGCAAGAAAGAGGGGGGTGGTCAAGGAATTGCAGAGGGTGCTCAACCAAAGATCCAGATTGCCAAGATTCTCTTTGATCAACTTGTTCCCAAAACAGTTAGGAGGAGCCTGATACCTCCACCCCAAAAGGAAACTGTTACAGCATATATGATGATACTGTTTAGCAAAACATTGTGTTACTGAAAAAAAAAAACAAACAAACTGCTTTTAGTTGTGGAATGGCTCAGCTTTGGCACATACCTTTAATCCTCTGGCTGGAATATTGACAAACCCTTAGTACATATCTTTAATTCAAAAACACCGAAGGTAAAGTTAGTGTGCAGAAAGAAGTACCAGTTAGCAGGGAAAGTGAAAAAGGAAAGAAAGCACAGAAAAGGATATGCCCAACTGTTACTAGAAGAGAGAGGAAAGAGAAGCTATTTAAGAGATCAATGCAGAGAGAAAAGGAGAGAGGGCAGTTTTCCCTGGACAGTGGTATAGAGGCAGGTTGAAGAGAGAACAAGAGAGACACAGGTAAAGACAGAACAAGCCAGAGAGTGAGAGAAGCCAGACCATTATAACTGACTGTGAAAGTAAGTAGGAGACCAGGTGAGCAATTCAGGAGAAGCTGAGAAAAGCCATGTTGATTCAGTTACAGTGGAGAGCAGTTTTGAGGCAGAACAAATTAAATCAGGCAGTCAGAGATTAGAAAGAACTAGAAAGTGATGAACTTATTCAGCAGTAAGTCTCAGAAGGTGAGAACATTCTAAGCCTAATTTTGATTTGATGGGGGCTAGAACCTTCCAGGACTAGTCCTACGTCTGCAGACTGAGGCAGAAAGCCTCAGAGACAACAATTTATACCTGCAAATAAAAGTTACTTTTACAGGAAATTATTTGAAAGTTGCCTGGGCTATCATTGCTGAAGGTAAATATTTTTAAGGTATCTTCAGTTTAGATATCAGTGTCCAGAAACTGTGAAAGACAGCCCCAGATTCTCCTCTTTTCTAGGAGTCTGGATGTGTGGTAGTCACTACTTGTTGTCTGTTTAGTGTCTTTCTGTCTCTCTATCTCTCTCTGTCTTTGTCTCTCTCTTTCTCATTTCTGTTTGTCTCTCCTCCTCTCTCCTCTCTCTTTGTCACTCACTGTTTAGAGGCCTTTGAGGGAGGCTTATTGGTGTTGGAGGGTTGGAGATTTACCACAATTCCTTGTGCTTGAGCTCTGCCCAGTCAGGAAAAGAGCTTCCTCATGGTTTCCTGCAGAGCTAAGTCTCATCCTGACTGCCTTTGGATCAAGATATAAAACTCTAACCTCTTGATCAGTATTTACAACTTAGTAAAGATTAATTTTAAATTTGACCTAGAATGTTTAAATTGGTTTGCTCTGGTGAATCTCAGAATTAAAAAAAATGTATATTCCTGGACATGGGATTTGTGGTTTCATAAGCACAATCCAGGCTCAGGATCTGACTCCTTCCTGATGCCTGCTAATCTGGATGTGGAATGCTCAGCTACATCTCTAATACTATGTCTGCTTGCTTGCCACCCTGCTTCCTGCCATGATAAAAATGGACTAAAACTCAATAAATTCTCAAACACAAGATGCCCACACAATAAATTCAGGTCCAGTTGATAATGGTACAAGTTGCCCACCTAGATTAGACAAATTACCCCAATTATTCTCTCCCCATATGATATTGTATCTACCTGTGGCTTTTTAAACCCTGCAGAATCTGAATCATCCTGTTCGCCCTCCATTTTGCTTCCTTCTCCCCTCCCTATCTCCTCTGTCTCTATCTCTGCAACTCTTTGCTTTGCCTCTCTTTTCCCTGTCTAATCACAGGCTTCTTGTTGCATTAATAATTAAATTAATCCTTCTACACACTACACTTTCTGTTCAAATAAACGTCTCTTTCAAATATAAATTGAGCACAATTATTACAATTTTGTAATTTACAAGATATAAGATAGACCTAACACCTAGACATCATTTTTGTCATTAAGATAGAAGGAGTATTGTCATCTATCCTAAATTAAAAGACTTAAAATTCCACACCTGACTTATGTCCTGGCTTTAGATTATATGCCATCTGTAAACCATCCTCTCAAATCTGTTCTCTCAATATAAATATCCTGGGTTGGCTATGAGACTATTAGTAGCCTTTCAAGCCCATCAGAAATCCAAGAATGACCATCATAAACTGAAAATATATGGGAAATCTAACACAGCTTCCAGAACTGAGACAAACTATAGAGTCAGCTGCATACTTATGTAGCCCTAGTAAGTCAGGAGGTTGAACATCAGTCTTCAGCCTTCTGGCCCAGGATCATCTGACAAACCTTTGAGAAACAGGAAGTATTAACGACAAGCCTACTCTGTCTCAGCAGAACTAACCTGTCCTATCCTATAAATTGTGTCTTTTCAAGAAGAATATTGGTCTGCAGGATAGAAAGTTAATTCCAGCTCAGTGGTGACCTAGCCACAATGAACAGCCTCACCTGGAGGCAAGATGCTCAGTGGCTGCTTTGAATCCACAAATGGGAAGCTGTTAGGAGAAGACCTGTCTCAACAACAAGTAAATGAATAACCTTAAGTGTCACATTCTGTGGATTTCTGATGTTTTTGGAAACTGACTATCTATGTAAAGTAATCTGGACTGTTGTCCGTTAACTACCATCCTCTATTTCTTAATAAAATATCTGAAAACACGCTATCAATAAACTCAGAGCCATGAAATTAATATTTGGTCCCTAACTCACATGTTTAATCATATCAGATCATTTTATAATAACATTTATAGAAGGACTGAGTCTAAGCCCTATACTATTCAAATGTTTGTATCAACAAAAGAAATTTATACCAATGAAACTCTTGATTTAGCATCAAAGTAAATTTTATACCAAAATAAGAAATTATAACTTCAACTTAATAACAATTATAAAGATTACTACCCAATGAGATTATGGCTATACAATCAATTTTAGCTTTCCTCCCTGTTCCAATTATGAGCATTTCTAAATTCCCTAAAAGGCAACCTTAGAACAACCACCTCTAGCCCCCAAATTCCGGGAAATGGGCTGACTTGATGGTCATTCTTGGATTTCTGCTGGGCTTGAAAGGCTACTTATATTCTCATAGCCAACCCATGATATTCTTCCAAAACTTTTTAAAGATGAATATGGGCATTGAGATATTTTGAAGGGGGAGGTACTGAAAATGGGGGACTTAGTTTTCCTTAAGAAGGCCACATCAACTTTTTTTTTTGGGTTTTTTTTTTTTTTGGTTTTTCGAGACAGCATTTCTCTGTATAGTCCTGGCTGTCCTGGGACTCTCACTTTGTAGACCAGGCTGTCCTCGAACTCAGAAATCCGCCTGCCTCTGCCTCCCAAGTGCTGGGATTAAAGGCGTGTGCCACCACGCCCGGCTCACACCAACTATTGATTGAGTCTCTGGTGCCTGTGTCCTGAGTGGATCCAGCTGAAAGTCCAAAACATCAGAAGGTCAAGCAGGTCAGTTCAGCATGTCTGATGATGTGACTCACCAAGGCTGTATATTCTTTCTCTTTTTTAAAAAAGATATTTTCTTCATTTACATTTCAAATGCTATCCTGAAATTCCCTTATACTCTCCCCCTGTATATTCTTTAATATACAAATCTCAAAACCAAATTTTAGTATCAGAATAATTTTTGATAACTGTTCCTGTTAACTAAATTGTATCAATGCAGAATATAGATTTTGTCATTAAAAACTTCCTCCATTGAAGCTAGTGGTACACTGAGTTCCTAAATACCCATTAAAACTGTAGGATTGGTAATATACATTTTCTATTCACTTTAATCTATGTTCAAGCAGCCTTCTCTGGTTCTACCATATATTTCAGAAGGGTCATTCCACTGAGATCCTAGAGACCAGACATGTATGTATATGGCTTTAGTTTACCTATATGTCCTTCTGACCCTATTCCCATCTTGCTCTTGCTTTTGTCTGAGATAAAGTTCCAGTTCCTAGAAGCTGAATTTTTACTTTCTTAAGAGGCCAATCTGGATGCCAAGATTTTAATGAAATCATTTTTACATTTTTACATCTGCTCTTCTGTCTACTAAAAGTTTAATTTCAATGTCATTTATTGTATTTTTGGGTTTGGTGTGATCATTTACAGCATTGTGCCAAAATGTTTGTTTGATCTTCTCTCTGATTTTTTTTGTTTTAGTTACTGGTGCTGTTTTGTCCTGAATTATCTTTAGATCAATATTGTTTTTAAACAATAAGAATTAAATCTTTTAATTACTCTGTGAATGAATGTCTCCCATACTGACAGGGCTTGCATGAGCCCCCTTTTCTGATAGAAAGAGTTACCTTGTCTATCCCTTTTTCATCTGAAATCATTACTCCAACGCCAGCCTTTGCCACACCTTCTGCATATATGAGAAGGCAGAAGACTTCTCTTTGGATTACTTTAAAAAAAATGTTGCTAGGAATGCATTGCCTATAATCCATTTCAAGTGACCTTGCTTACCACAATTAAAACATCTGCCATTTTGATTTTTCTTAATACCTTTAGAAATCACTTGTATCGAGCTAGCAACATAAGCATGAGATCCAATGATACTAGATTATAATATGGAGACAAAAAGCCACAGAGATGACAAGAAATACAGATGAATAATTGTTACTTTTCCCATAAACACCTTAGAAATTCAACTGCTCTCTCACCTCTGGAGGTGAGTCTGCTTAAGGCATCTTCAGTTAGCTACTGGTGTCCTGAAACTTTGAAAGAGGTTATTCCAGTCCTTCAAGGACTCTGATCTGAGGCTGGGCTTCCAATGTCTGAAAACAATCTGATAAAGAGTCACTGATACTAATAGTAGCAATAAGTCAAAGAGAGGAATCAAAAATCCAAACCAACTCATTTATTTATCCTGAGGGATAAGCAGCATCGGAGCCACACATACAGGAGAGCTGGGAGTGGCTGAGCTGATTGAATCACGGTAGGTGGATTTGTGTCCTCTAGACTATAGTTCTAAGACATGAAAAAACTGAAGAAATGAGAGATGTAGGAAGAGATTTATACTTCATTTGACATAAGGGCAGTAATGACAAACCCTAAACTTTGAGATCCATTGAATGTATGCTGCAGTCTCTCTCTTTTAAGGACCAATAGAGTAAGCATGTCAGTTCCATGTCTGAAGAGGACATAACTCACCTGTGGAGGATGCAGTCTATTAGGCATTGATAAGGGGAATCATGTCAATTAAAGTGATCACATTAAGAAGCATTTAGGATATTTCTAAACCACTCCCTTTAGTGAAAAATGATTTCTTTTTTTGTGTGTGTGGAGTCAATCTTTTTTTTTTTATTAGATATTTTCTTCATTTACATTTCAAATGTTATCCCAAAAGTCTCCTAAACCCTCTCCCATTCCCCGCCCTGCTCCCCTACCCACCCACTCCCACATATTGGCCCTGGCGTTCCCCTGTACTGGGGCATATAAAGTTTGCATGACCAAGGGGCCTCTCTTCCCAATGATGGCCAACTAGGCCATCTTCTTCTATATATGCATATATAGACATGAGCTCTGGGGGTACTAGTTAGTTCATGTTATTATTCCACCTATAGGGTTGTATTTCCTGAGGTGAAAATACAAGACCACCAACAAAATTGGGAGGAGTCATCACAAGATCTGTGGGTCTAATTAGAATAACACACAGGAAAAAAGAATGTCACCTTCAGAGGTTTGGGATTTTGCTTTCTGTCCACTAAATAGGAGCTCTTCCTAAGGCCCTCCATTTTGTGAGCACACTGATTACTGACAATTTCAGGAAAAAACACCTTCCTTAATCATGTTTATGGCAGGAATCATTGTAAGACCAGCACAAGGGTAAGTAACTGCTGTGTAGAGATTGACATTATGCCTTCATTTATGGAAGAGTGACCCCAGCAATCAAAGTACATTGGTGATGGCTATTCTTCCTGTCTGGACCACTCTGGACGTACATAACATACAAAACTTAAAAAAAAATTTTTGGTTAAGATGAACTAGTTAGATCCAGTTCAAATACAGACCCATGGGGTAGAAAAACACACACCTTTAATCTGAGTCTGGAGACAGGAAAACACACACCTTTAATCTAGAAAC
Organism: Mus minutoides; assembly: GCA_902729485.2. Taxonomy (NCBI): domain Eukaryota; kingdom Metazoa; phylum Chordata; class Mammalia; order Rodentia; family Muridae; genus Mus; species Mus minutoides. Next base: position 41,042 of record LR750217.1, on the reverse strand, counting down.
TGAGACTAGAAGACACACCCTGAACTGGGCGTCACCTTCTGATAGGGGCCTATATAAGCACATGGAAGAAGGAAGATTTGTCTCTTGGCCTGCTTGCTCTCATCATACTAGCAAGCCCATTTCTTCACTGACATTACAACCTACTTCTTCAGGATTCTGGTATATATTGCTGAACGCCTGAGACTTCAAACTTTGTGGACTAAGTAAGTACTGGCTTTAGCAAGAGTTATATCAGCTGGACCTCAGCCCATACTCTTTGGTTGGTAGTCTAGTCCTGGGGAGAGTGCAGTTGGTTGACACTGTTGCTCAGAAAATGGGCCTGCAAACCCCCTCATCTCCTTCAGTCTCTTCTCTAAATACTCTGTTGGGGACCACATTCTACCTAACTTCTTGTGCTCAGTGAAATGGATTGTCCTTTGAGTAAAGAAAGGCTACTGATTGGTTTGAGTTAATTTTATATGAAGCCACTTTGCTGAAGTTGTTTATCAGGTTTAGGAGTGTTGTTGTAGGATGTTTGGGGTGGCTTAAGGGTACTGTCATATTGTCTGCAAATAGTTATATTTTGACTTCTTCCTTTTCAATTTCTGTCCTTTTGACCTAATTTTGTTGTCTAATTACTCTGGTTAGGACTTCCAGTACTATATTGAATAGGGAGGGAGAGAGTTGACAGTGCTGTCTAGTCACTGAATTTAGTGAGGTTTCTTCAAGTTTTTCTCCATTTAGTTTGATGTTGGCTACTGGTTTGCTGTATGTTGCTTGTACTATGTTTAGTATGGGCCTTGAATTCCTGATCTTTCCAAGAATTTTACTATGAAGGGTTTTGAATTTTGTTAAATGATTTCTTAGCATCTAATGGGATTATCATGTGGGTGTTTTTTTCCTTTGAGTTTGTTTATACAGTGGATTATGTTGATGGATTTCCATATATTGAAGCATAACTGCATCCATGGGATGAAGCCTTTTAGATCGAGGTGGATGATCATGTTGATGTGTTCTTAGATTCAGTTTGCAAGAATTTTATTGATTGTTTTTTTTGATTAATGGTCATATCTGAAATTGGTCTGAAGTTCTCTTCTTTGTTGGGTATTTGTATGGTTTTCGTATGAGCATAACTGTGGTTTCATGGAATGAATTGGTTAGTGTTCCTTCTGCTTCTATTTTTGGAATAGTTTGAAGTCTGTTGGTATTAGGACTTCTTTGAAGGTCTGACAGAATTCTGCACCAGACCCACCAGCCCATTCTGGGCTTTTTATGGATGGAAGACTTTTAATGTCTATTTCTCTTTCTTTAGGGGATATGGGATTGTTTAGATGGTTTGCAAGAGGAAGAAGTCACAGTCAGAAACAGTGAGACCAACTAACGCCACAGCTAACCAGATGGCAAGAGAAATACAACACAATATAAATATAAATGAGAATGTTTAAAATTTTCCAAACTCTCACAAAGTTGGATAGAGTAGCCAAAACTAATTACCACAGACCTAAGATTCAATAAACACACAAACACAACGGCAGTGACAACACAAGTTGCCAACATCATAGACGGGGCAATTTTGAAGAAATTGAGACAAAAAAATAACAAGTATTATAATTGTAACCAACACGATGAAGAGTAAATAACTTCTACTTCTTCTTTTCAGATCAACTTTAACCTCCAATCTACCTCCAGCAGAAATGTCAGAGGACATGGAAACCAAGAACTGGGGCTACACACATATCAGGGTTGAGGAATTCGGCTATGTGTGGACCATTAGCAACTTTTCACTTTGCATGGAGGGAACTAGGAGAATGATTGTGAGCCCAGTCTTCTCATCAGAGGCCAATGACGAAGTGACATGGTGTTTGAGAGTACACCCAAAAGGGGTTGATGAAATAAGTGAAGATTATGTGTCAGTTTTCCTGGAGTTGATCAACTGTCGGGAGAGCCCAGTTTGGGCAAAGTACGAGTTCTGGATCACAACTAACCAAGGAGAGAAATATCAATTGAAGAAGAGCATCAGTATCGCTAAGTTTCAAAAAAACCAATACAGGGGATTCAAACATTTCATCCTTGGCGATTTCCTCCTCTCACATCCACATCAGTTCCTCCCTGAAAATAAGCTCACCCTCTGCTGCAAGGTGAGCATAGTAGGAGATGTCTTTGGCATGCCTGGAGAGAAAATAACACCTGCAATCACAGATCCAAGGCACCTGTTGAGAGATAACCTAGGAGAGCTGTGGGAGAATTCCCTGTTCACAGACTGCTGCCTGTTGGTAGCTGGCCATGAATTCAGGGCTCACAAGGCCATTCTAGCAGCTCGCTCTCCAGTTTTCAGAGCCATGTTTGAACATGAAATGAAGGAGAGACTAACAAACCCCACTGAGATCCATAACCTGGATCCCAAAGTCTTTAAGGAGATGATGGGCTTCATTTACACTGGGAAGGCTCCACACCTCCAAAGCCACTCCATGGCCTGTGATGTGCTGGCAGCTGCTGACAGGTATGGCTTGGAGGGCCTGAAGGTCCTGTGTGAGGATGCCCTCTGCAGGACCCTCTCTGTAGAGAATGCTGCACACACTCTCATCCTGGCTGACCTCCACAACACACAACAGCTGAAGATTCAGGCCCTGGGTTTCATTGCAATTTATGCTTCTGTGGTCTCTGAGACCTCAGGTTGGAAGTCAATGGTGGAGTCCCATCCCCACTTGGTGGCTGAAGCATTCCACTTCCTGGCTCCTGCACACCGTGTTTCTTTGAGCACCCACTCAAACACCTAAAATGAGTTTAGTGGATGGACAGCTATGACCAAGATCTGTCTCCCAATAGCAATAACCAGTGTTGTTACCACTGATTTCTGGTTAGAGTACAGTATTGCTGGAACACTTATAGTGAATCTGGGGAAAGGCAGCATGGTGGCTCAGGATTTAAAACAGCTGTTGTATGTTAAAATGGTGGGTGGGGGATGGGCAGCACTGGAGTCTGGGACAGTCTACTTGACATCTACTATGTTAATGTTCTAGTACGATTTTTGTCTGATGACTGGAAAACTGAGATTTCGGGGCTGGTGAGATGGCTCAGCGGGTAAGAGCACCTGACTGCTCTTCCGAAGGTGCTAAGTTCAAATCCCAGCATCCACATGGTGGCTCACAACCATCAGTAACGAGATCTGGCGCCCTCTTCTGGGATGTCTGAAGACAGCTACAGTGTACTTACATATAATAAATAAAATCAATCTTTTAAAAAAAATTAAAAAAAAAAAAAAAAAGAAAACTGAGATTTCATCTAGGTTCTGGCCCTAAGCATAGACAAACCCTAATTTCTTCAGAGAAACCTGTCTGCATTGGACTATGTAGAAGAGATGACTGGGCCCCAGAGCAAAGTATAAATCACACAGGACTGTTAACTCATTGGAGAAAGAAAAGACAATGCAGACTTTTTATTTTTTAAAGATTCAGTTTGTGGGAACTCAGCTGCAGAAGCAGTTTCAGCTCACTCAGAGAACTCTGGTTAAGTCATCAGCACACAGGAGAGTGTTTCACCCACCTGTAAGAGGTGATCCAGAGGATCTGAGTCCCTCCTCTGCTCTCTAATGCTACAAACGGCTCTGTAGACAAAACCCTAGCCAAATAAAATATAGTATGAATAAAACCTTTGAAAATGGTCTGTGGATTCCAGAGATGTTTATGTTCAGGGAAGTAACATGAGGTCCTGCTCAGCTCTGGATGTTTGTGCAGACCCTTCACTGTCCTACCAGAATGAGAAACCCTCTGACTTTTTCTTCACATTTTGTGTTGACAAATGAGAACACTACCATCGTGCTCTTATGACCTCTGGGATGAGTAGACCAAAGTGCATGGAGACTACTCCTTCTGAGAGAGATGTGTTTGTGTTTCAATGCATGTAAAAAATCTTTTATATGTTTTGAAAACATTAGAAGGGATTAGTTCACTTCAGGTTCACACTCCCTAGGCCAGTAAATCTCAATCGTCCATATGCTGTGCCCCCTTAGTACAGTTCTTCATGTGGTTGTCAACCAGAACCAATATGTGGCTACTTCATAACTGTAGTGATGCTTCTGCTCTGAATCATCATGTAATTAGCTGATTTTATATATACAGGAATTGTGATATGCACCCACTACCAATGGGTCATCAGACTGCCAAAGGGATGGGGACCCACAAGTTAAGAACCAATTGTAGCCATCCTTTCTGTGTGCCTACACCTCCCGTGAGTCCCACAGCCAATTCCATTTAAAAAGAAAAAAAGATAGCATTTATCTAGTAATTCCTTAATCAGTAGCTGCACTAGTATTACTTTCCTCTAGAGACTCAAGTTTATTTCATTTCAAAACGCCACTCTTGAAGACAAATTCTTCTCTAAGAAAAAAAAAAAACAACAAAAACAAAAACAAAAAACCCAAAACTTAAAGTCTTAGAAAGAGGGGGCAAAAAGTCAAAGGACACAACAGGATATAGTCCTTTTAGACTTATGTAACTTAGCTTGAGTTGAAATTAATTCAGTAGTTCAACCAAAACCTGAGGTTTAGGCCCAAAGAAGGATTCTTTAAAATATTCTCCATACCTATGAATTCTTGAAAAACTAAAAAGATCCTTTTCTTTTTTTCTTTTTTTTATTTATTATTAGAGAATTTCTTCATTTACATTTCAAGTGTTATCCCAAAAGTCTCCTACACCCTCCCCCTGCCCTGCTCCCCTACCCACCCACTCCCACTACTTGGCCCTGGCATTCCCCTGTACTGGGGCATATAAACATTGCTAGACCGAGGGCCTTTCTTCCCCAATAATGGCCAACTAGGCCATCTTCTAATACATATGCAGCTAGAGACATGAGCTCTGGGGGTTCTGATTAGTTCATATTGTTGTTCCTTCTATAGGGTTGCAGACCCCTATAGCTCTTGGGTACTCTCTCTAGCTCCTACATTAGGAACCCTGTGTTCTGCCCTATAGATGATTGTGAGCATCCACTTCTGTATTTGTCAGGGACTGTCAAAGCCTCCCAGGAGACAGCTATATCAGGGTCCTTTCAGCAATATCCTGCTGGTGTATGTAGTAGTGTCTGCATTTGGTGGCTGATTATGTGATGGACCACCCGGGTGGGGCACTCTCTGGATGGTCCATCCTTTTCATTTAGCTCCAAACTTTGTCTCTGCACCTCCTTCCATGTATATTTTAATCCCTATTCTAGGGAGGAATGAAGTATCCACGCGTTGGTCTTTCTTGATTTTCTTGTGTTTTGGAAATTGTATCTTGGGTATTCTAGGTTTCTGGGCTATAATCCACTTATCAGTGAGTGTATATTAAGTGAATTCTTTTGTGATTGGGTTACCTCACTTGGGATGATATCCTCCAGATACATCCATTTACTCAAGAATTTCATAAATTCATTGTTTTTAATAGCAGAATAGTACTCCATTGTGTAAATGTACCACATTTTCTCGATCCATTCCTCTGTTGAGGGACATCTGGGTTCTTTCCAGCTTCTGGCTATCATAAATAAGGCTGCTATGAACATAGTGGAGCATGTGTCCTTTTTACCAGTTGGAATATCTTCTGGGTATATGCCCAGTAGAGGTATCGGTGGATCTTCTGGTAGTACTATGTCTAGTTTTCTGAGAAACTGCCAGACTGACTTCCAGAGTGGTTGTACCAGCTTGCAATCCCACCAGCAATGAAGGAGTGTTCCTCTTTCTCCACATTCTCGCCAGCATCCGCTGTCACCTGAATTTTTGATCTTAGCCATTCTGACTGGTGTGAGGTGGAATCTCAGGGTTGTTTTGATTTTCATTTCTCTGATGATTAAGGATTTCGAACATTTTTAAAGATGCTTCTCAGCCCTTTGGCATTCTTCAGTTGAGAATTCTTTGTTTAGCTCTGTACCCCATTTTTTAATGGGGTTATTTGAATTTCTGGAGTTCAGCTTCTTGAGCTCTTTGTACATATTGGATATTAGCCTCCTATCAGATTTAGGATTGGTAAAAATTCTTTCCCAATCCGTTGGTGGCCTTTTTGTCTTATTGACAGTATCTTTTGCTTTACAGAAGCTTTGCAATTTTATAAGGTCCCATTTGTCGATTTGTGATCTTACAGCACAGGCCATTGGTGTTCTGTTTAGGAATTTTACCCCTGTGCCCATAT
>LR750217.1:4601-34808 GCA_902729485.2 Mus minutoides | reverse complement strand
CTGTCTCTGGTTTAATGTGGAAGTCTTTGATCCACTTAGACTTAAGCTTTGTACAATGAGAAAGGAATGGATCAATTCGCATTCTTCTGCATGTTGACTGCCAGTTGTGCCAGCACCATTTATTGAAAATGCTGTCTTTTTTCCACTGGATAGTTTTAGCTCCCTTGTCGAAGATAAGGTAACCCAAGGTGTGTGGGTTCATTTCTGGGTCTTCAATTCTATTCCATTGGTCTACCTGTCTGTTGTTATACCAGTACCATTCAGTTTTTATCACAATTGTTCTGTAGTACAGCTTGAGGTCAGGCATGGTGATTCCACCAGAGGTTCTTTTATTGTTCAGTATAGTTTTTACTATCCTAGGTTTTTTATTATTCCAGATGAATTTGCAAATTGCCCTTTCTATCTCAGTTGGAATTTTGATAGGGATTGCGTTGAATCTGTAGATTGCTTTCGGCAAGATAGCCATTTTGACTATATTAATCCTGCCAATCCATGAGCATGGGAGATCTTTCCATCTTCTGAGATCTTCTTCAGTTTCTTTCTTCAGAGACTTGAAGTTCTTGTCATACAGATCTTTCACTTCCTTTGTTAAAGTCACACCAAGGTATTTTATATTATTTGTGACTATTGTGAAGGGTGTTGTTTCCCTAATTTCTTTCTCAAGCTGTTTATCTTCTGTGTAGAGAAAGGCCATTGATTTGTTTGAGTTAATTTTATATCCAGCTACTGCGCTGAAATTGTTTATCAGTTTTAGGAGTTCTCTGGTAGAATCTTTAGGGTCACTTATATATACTATCATATCATCTGCAAATAGTGATATTTTGACTTCTTCCTTTCCAATTTTTATCCACTTGTTCTCCTTTTGTTGTTGAATTGCTCTGCCTAGGACTTCAAGTACTATATTTAATAGGTAGGGAGAAAGTGGGCAGCCTTGTCTAGTCCCTGAGTTTAGTGGGATTGCTTCCAGCTTCTCTCCATTTACTTTGATGTTGGCTACTGGTTTTCTGTATATTGCTTTTATTATGTTTAGGTATGAGCCTTGAATCCCAGATCTGTCCATGACTTTTACCATGAATGGGTTTTGGATTTTGTCAAATGATTTCTCAGCATCTAATGAGATGATCATGTGCCTTTTGTCTTTGAGTTTGTTTATATAGTGGATTACGTTGATGGATTTCTGTACATTAAACCATCCCTGCATTCCTGGGATGAAGCCTACTTGGTCATGATGGATGATCGTTTTGATGTGTTCTTAGATTCAGTTTGCAAGGATTTTATTGAGTATTTTGTATTTTTTCTTTAATATAAGTAACTAGCAAAGTACAATGACAAGATAAACAAGCTAAATTGGATTAAAAATTAAAAGCAAGGCCAAGCATGGTGACCTTAATTCCAGCACTTGGGAGTCAGAGGCAGGTAAATCTCTGAGTTTGAGGCCAGACTGATCTAGAGAATGAGTTCCAGGCCAGCTGGACCCTGTCTTGCTCATCTTGTGATCAAACCAGAGGAGACCTTGGTTCCTTGACAGCACTTTGCAATCAAAGGTGGCATTATTCTGTGCTGGTCGACAGTGTGCCATTGAGTGGCTAATCTTGATGAGCTGGTCCAGGTAGACATGACTCTCCTGAAATGGTTCCCAGTTCAGGCAGCACGTGAGGATGCTGACTGCATTGAGAACAGGCTGGGGGCTGGGGGGTCTGTTCCAGGGATAATGAGGAGCTCCTCCAGGTTCAGAATGCTCTTCACAAGCCTATTCCCCTAACCCCACAACATTTTTCAATTAAAACAAACTGCAAATTGTCTAAGCATAGACATCAACAACTCTTTAATTGGGCAGGAAGAAGGCAGAGCAAGTCCCATCACCTCCTTTAAAATCAGAGGCTCCTTGACCAAAAATGTCCTCAACCATCAGCTTTCAGTCCATCTTTCCTAGGAAGAAAAGTCTCAAACGTTGTGCAGTATCAGCCAAAAAAAAAAAGAAAAAAACCTCCAGGAATACAGTTTGGGGACTGGTGAGCAGATGAGTCACACATCATTCTTGTGTTTTGTTTGAGACCCCTGCTGCTTCTCTGCTTCTCCCCTTCCTTAGCAGAAAAGGTGCAGCACTAAAGCATGAAGAGGGTTGACTCTGAGCAGTCAGGAAGGTACTTCAGGGCCCAAGGAAGAGAAGCAGAGGACCTCCTGGCAGCCACCACGGGGACTCAGGGGCCTTGGTTTTGAGAAGAGGTACAGGGACAGAGGAAGAGGGCTAGAGGGTCAGCAGGAGGGGCTTCAATGCCTTGCTGTGCCAAGACTGCCAAAGAATGGCAGGGGTCCATGGCCCAGCATGAGCTCAGGCTGTGGTCTGGGCTGTGGGCATGGGAGGGCTGCCTGGGCATAGGCGGCCTCTGTGTGGCAAGTCCTGGTCACCCAGCAGCTGTCCCCTCGACCAGGGCGGGAACCTGTCTCTGCAGATTTGTGCAGAGAGAGCAAGGAGCTACCCCAGTGAGGCTTGGGTGCCCAGGATGGCTCAAAGTTGTTTCCTTGGAACTCTGGGCTCACCTGCTCAGCATGTGGGCCACCTCCCCTCAGGAGCATCCTCCTCAGGGTCACATCTCATGGACTGGCAGCTCCTGGAGGAGGATGATTTGGGGAAGGGAGGCTGGCTCAGAGGTGGAGGGAGAAGCCTGGAGGCTGGGGCTGGGACCATGGAAGCCTCCTCCACTTATAGCCAGTGAGGTAGGAGGCAGGAACTTTCCAACCTTGCCAGCATTGGCTGCCATAGTGACTGACAGAAACCTACCAGGTTCATTTCCACCAGAATGCACACCCTTTTCAAGGGCCCTCCTCTACCTTCTCCTATGCAATAGTCTGGGGATATCATGTTCTTGACACTGATGAAGCCATGTTTGTCACTGGCAGAGATAAAGGCCAAGCTTATTTTTAACAGGATTCCCCCCACGTGCCCCTCCCTCTCTGCTGCTATCTTGTGTCTTCCAAGTTTGAGACAACCTTAAGGGCCATTTTGGTTAAGGGCAAGAGAAACTTTGAAGGGTTGGATATTTAAAAAACACACAGCAGAACCTTATGAGAAGAAAGTGCCAACATGAAATAAATGTGTTTACTACAGTTCTTACTGAAAATACTAACACTAATACTAATACTAAGTGCCTCGCTCCTGTTAACCCTTTCTGACTTTTAAACTATCCTCATTCCTAAATGTCTGCTCTCTGGACACAAAAGCATTAAACCACCAGTGGCCAAAAGTATTTGGTCCAAAGAAAAGTTTCTGCCTGACAGCAGTGATGGCTGTTGTCAACTGTTAACTGGACTTATCTGGAATAAACTACAATCCAGAATTTATGAAGATATTGTAAAAATGTAAACAGAGAATTATTTCCAGGCCTAGTAGTACAGGCCTTTAATCACAGCATTCAGTAAACAGAGCCATGGAGATCTCTGAGTTCAAGGTCAGTTTACAGAACTAGTTCTAAGACAGCCAGACCTAGGCAGTGAAAGTGTAATAGAGCCAAAGAAGCATGATCCAGTCCCAGCAAGCAGCAGAAGTGGGCAGCTTGGGTCTAGATTACAGTCACCTTTTGATCAAGATGTAGATATATTGCCTCTTCTAGCACCAAGCCTGCCTGCATGGTGACATGATTCCCACCATGATGATAACAGACTGAAACTACAAAATGACAAGCCAGCACCCAATAAATGTTTGCCTTTATAAGAGTTGCTTTGGTCATGATGTCCCTTCATAGCCATAAATCCCAAACTACGACAACATATAGCAATCACTCTCCTCAAAAATCTAGAGAGGGAACAGGAGACAAGGTTCAGAACTGCTACTCAACACAGAAAAATGTAGAAATTAGAATCTAAATGTTTAATCATTACAACCCCAGAATCTTAGATTCTAGCATAAACAACAAGTCAGTAACAGCCACTGCATTATGTTTACACTGCATTTCAGCTATCCAAACATGGAAGTCCCTGAACATTCCAACATGCCTAAAGCAAAAGGAAAAACCTTACAACAATCTGTATGAAGGTGATAGAAATTATTAAGGAGTGAATGAAGAAATGTCTTAAACAAATACATGAATGCATATTTAAACAGTGTGAGGAAAGAAAAATTCAATAAAGAACTTCATGAAAACAAAACAAGTGGAAGGAAATGATTAAGAAGTTTTAAGATATGAAAATGGAAATAGAAACCATAAAGACAACAAATTCTCAGGGAATTTTGGAAATGAGGAATTTAAAATTTCTGCTGTGAGCACATGAGAAAGTAGCAAGAATGCAAACAGCCAACAATTGTTCATAGTCTATATAGTGTATCTGTTATTGGCTAATAGCTTCCTCTACTTTCTGCAAAGCTATTCATCCCTCACCTGTTAATTGCTGAGGGGAATTAGGATTTGCATCCTCCTTGGTAATATTAAGCAGAGTCTTAAGTCCTCCTGTTTTGAGCTTAATATGAGGTCTTAGCCAATTATCATCTCCTAAAAGCTTTTCAATAGGATTGAAGACCCAGAAATGAATCCACACACCTATGGTCACCTGATCTTTGACAAGGGAGCTAAAACCATCCAGTGGAAAAAAGACAGCATTTTCAAAAAATGGTGCTGGCACAACTTGTGGTTATCATGTAGAAGAATAGGAATTGATCCATTCTTATCTCCTTGTACTAAGGTCAAGTCTAAGTGGTTCAAGGAACTCTACACAAAACCAGAGACACTGAAACTTATAGAGGAGAAAGTGGGGAAAAGCCTTGAAGATATGGGCACAGTGAAAAAATTCCTGAATAGAACAGCAATGGCTTGTGCTGTAAGATCAATAATTGACAAATGGGACGTCATAAAGTTGCAAAGCTTCTGTAAGGCAAAAGATACTGTCAATAAGACAAAAAGGCCACCAACAGATTGGGAAAGGACCTTTACAAATCCTAAATCAGATAGGGGGCTAATATCCAATATATATAAAGAACTCAAGAAGGTAGACACCAGAAAATCAAATAACCCCATTAAAAAATGGGGCACAGATCTAAACAAAGAATTCTCAACTAAGGAATACCAAATTGCTGAGAAGCACCTGAAAAAAATCTTAGGGGGAGGACTGTGATGGGGCAACATTTGGGATGCAAAGTAATAAAATAAATAATGAAAACACAAGAAGCCAGAACACAGAGAAAAGAAAGAGTGGAAGTAGGTTTTCCAGGAGAGTTTTTCAGACACAGGAAGAAGAGAGAACAATGGAGACAAAGGTATAGAATGACAGAATGATTCAAAGACTCAGAAAGATCCACAAGAGTAGAATTGATTGAAAAAATTAATATGAGGTCAAACAGCATTTCAGGAAAAAAATGAAAGAACTCAGATTGAATTGGTTACCTGGAGAGGAGCATTAAATCAACCAACCAGAGCTTAGAAAGAACTAGGAAGGATTGAGCTTATTCAGATATAACTGTAAGATGCTAAAAACATTCTAGGAGTAGAATAGATTTTATGGAAACTCAAAGCTTCCAGGGCTAGGCCAAGGTTGGCATGTGGAGGCAGAAAGCCTCAGAGATGATAATAAATACAGATACATAATCGTTAGTTTTACAATAAACATGTTAGAAAGGCAACTGCTAGATCAACTCTGGAGGTAAGACTGGTCAAGGCATCTTCAATTTAGATACCAGTGTTTAAAAACTGTGAAAGATGTAATTGTAGGTGTTTGATAAATTGGATCTGAGTCTCAGGTTTTTCTCACCAAGTTCTTAAAAGAACCCGATGAAGAGTCACTGACATTAATAATAGCAATAAGTACAAGGAAGGAATCAAAAATCAAAACACATTGATTTATCCTGATGAATGAGAAGCATTGGAGCCAGAAATACAGGACAGCTGGGAGTACCTGAGCTGATTGAACCCCTGTGGTTATTTCTGTGTCCTCTCAACTCTAGGTGTAAGACATGACAAACTGGAGAGATGAGAGATGTAGGCAGTATTTTACAATTCCTTGTATATTTGGGCAGTAAGAACAAATCTTTGATATCTCTTCAATATGTGCTGTGGCCCTTGGAAAACAGCAAAATCTTCCCCTTTTCAAGACTAGCAGAGACAGCATGGCAGTCCAAGTCTGAAACGGACAGAACTCATCAGGGGAGAATGCAGAGTAAGAGGGGAATACTGCCAATTAAAGTGATTGAATTGAGAAGCATTTAGGACATTCCTAATCCACACCCATAAATGGCTTTTGAAAAGGATTTCCAATGAGGATTTCCTGAGGTAAAGTACAAGGTCCCTAATCAAATTGGGCAGAATCATCATAAGCTTGGTGGTTCTGATTAGAATAACACAAAAGAAAGAAGAAGGGCACCTTCACAGTTTTGGGGCTCTGCTTCCTGCCTACCATATAGTAGCTCTGCCACATTCCCTCCAGTTTGTGAACACTCAGATTTCTGACATGTTAAGGAAAACACTCCTTCTCTGATCATTTTTATGGCAGAAATCAGTGTAAGATAAACCCAAGGGTAAATAAATAATTTCTGTGCAGAGATTGACATGATCACTTTATATATAAAAGACTGACCTTAGCAAGCAAATTAAACTGGTAATGGCTATTCCTCTTGTGTTACTACCTGTGGACCTAAGTACCATAAAAAACTTGAGGGCATGCCTTTTAAATTTTTTTTTTCTTAAGTAGATAGATCCAATTCAAATACAGACTCTTCAGGTAGAAACACACACCTTTAATCTGAGTTTTGAGGCAGGAAAACACACAGCTTTAATCTGAGATTTGAGGCAGGAAAACACCTTTAATCCAGATTTTGAGACTATAAGACACACCTTCAACTGGGCCACACCTTCTGCTCTAGGCCTATATAAGCACATGGAAGAAGGAGGCTGTGTCTTTGCCTGTTCGCTCTCATCTTACCAGCAAACCCATTTCATCACAGGTATTGGAACTCTTCAGAGTTCTAGCATATACTGAAGAACACCAGAGACTTCAAACTTTGTGGACTAAGTAAGTACTGGATTTAGCCAATGTTGGATTAACTGGATCTCATCCTATAAGTTTTTCTCATATATCCACTTTCTATTAATATAGTTGAATTCATTCTGTACATTCTCTACTGGATCCTGACTAATACGATGTATTTGAAATGTGAATGTATAACATTTTCCAAACTCATCCAAAGTTCTATATAATAGTTGTTGTTCTTTATGAAAAGAGAGCCAGAATAGGTTTATTAGAACCAAATATGGTAAGAGTTGGAGGAGTACTTTTGCAGGCCCATGCTGAGGCATCCCTTCCTCCTGTGGTACCAGCCAGAGTATAGAATAGAGTTTATTGTATAGTTTGGTTTAGTACAGGTTTCCTGTAGAATAGAGTTTATTTAGAGCATGGGCATGGGAGTTGACTAGGGATGAGAAGGGAGGAGAGGCAGAGAAAGAGAGAGTGGGGAGGAAGAGGAAAGGAGAAAGAAAAAAAGAAGTGAGTCATTCCAGGAACATGTGGAGAAAAAGGGGGAGGGGGAACAGGAGAAGGGAGAAAGTGGTTACAGAGTCAGGGAGAGTAAGAGAGAATAAAATTGGAAGGAGGGGGTAAATAAACCGTTTAATATCGAATCATGTGTACCTGGCCAGATAACTGTTGGGTGAAGCCTTGAAAGAATGGTAACATTCTTTCATTTTGGATTAATTCAAAATAAAAAAGACAACTAGACAGAGACTATTGTGGATCAGGAATAGGGTCATCATTATCTTTAGTTACTTCCTGCTGACTTTGAGATGATGAGTCTTTGGGAATGCAAAGAAAATGTGGATGGAGATGTTGGTCCAGTGTTAGGAGAGTTGGCTGTTTCCTTGTTATCCAGGCTTTGTGGAACCATCTGTAGGTAAAAGGAGCACATACAGTCGAAGCATCTATGTCTGTAAGAGTAGATTGGAGCATGTGGGTTGCTACTCTGGAGCTGTCATGGCTGTTGATTTTTGAGTGCAGTGCTGGACCATACAATATGCTGAAACATTGTGCATACGTGGGTGCATGTGTTGGTAGTAGTAATAGTATTAGTTCTAGTAGTAGAAGTGGTAGTATCAGAAGAAGAAGAAGAAGAAGAAGAAGAAGAAGAAGAAGAAGAAGAAGAAGAAGAAGAAAATGCATATAAAGTAGAGAATAAAGTTAAGTATGTGCTTTGGGAGAGAAGAATTTTTCTTAGGTGTACATTTGAAACTCTTAGGTCTTGGTGGAAATCCCAATGCTAGGGAACAGGAGAGGTATCCCATCTTCTAGAATAGGTCACAAATGGTAATGTAGATTATTGATTGACAGTGTAATTATCAAAATGGAATCTGTTTGGTCCATAAGAGGTAGATCTTCTTGTGTTTCTTGGAGCTTGTGTGTTTACAAAAGAGATGAATTTGTTAACAGGACAAACAGTCTTTAAGATGAGCTTGGGAAGACAAAGGCCTTTCTTAGAGCAGAAAGAGCAAGAAGGGCTTTTTCTTCGGCTTAGGAGACTGAAAAACACTACATGTATGTTGAAAATCCCTTTTGAAATATGCATTGAAAGGACAATTATTGGAAACTGGAAAATTTGATGACTTTATGAATATGATAATTGATCATATCATTTAGCCTGAGAAACACCTTAGGTCTATAGTCAAAAGAAATCCAAAGGAAACTTATATTTGTAACTATGACATCTGATAGTATAGATTTAGCATGAGAAACACTTTAAGTCTATAGGTTAAAGAAAATCAATTGAAACTTAAAATTTGTACTTGTGATTATAAAAGTTGGATCACATAGTGGAATGTTTTACTAGGGTTAGGCTAATTTACAAGTACTCTATTGATTAATGTTAGGACAGTAGCTTAACAAGCAGAGGAAAAATGATTCATTTAGTCTCTGGTAACTGAGTTTAGAAAAGGAAGTAACAAATGGTTAATTCTGTGAAAGGTTACATCTGAACTTTTGTATCCTTTATCTTGAAGCAAGAGAGTAAAGAAAACCTGTCTGTCTTAAGTAGTAAACAAATTGACTAATGAGCTAATATGGTGGTAAATTATTTTGGGGTAAGGAGCTAGAGGTCTGTTTTCTAGCTGTAGTTAGCTCAGCTCTCAATGTAGTTAGAAGTTTGGGAAAATAAATTATAATCTAGATGTCATTAGTTATAACAAAGGTTGATCAATAGTCCATTACCTAGACATTTTTCCCAGGTCCCTGCATTCTCCATCACAGCTTGGGCAGAATCAGTGTGTCCATTAGGCCCAGAAAACAAGAAGCCATTTTCTTGTGGAATAGGAAATGGGGGAAATGGTTCACCTTGTCCTAGGCAATATGAGACATTTAACTCTGAGTATCCTCAGTTTGACAGTGTAGGCTAAGTCCAAGCAGCCTCAAGGCAATGGAGCTCTGTAATTCGTGGTTATCATAACACAATCTATGCAGTCTTGTCACTGTGCCTACATCTTCTTGGAGACTTTGGTGGGGGGTAGGGGAGGTTGTAACTGTTTTGCTTTGGGGAGGGGTCTCTTTCCTAATAAGCTTAAACATTTAATGTTACATTTTTACAAATTTCTGACAAGATGGAGAGCTAGTATCTATTACACATTTCTGAGTTAGGTGCCCTTTTGGAATCAGGGATGTGGAGGCTAGGAGTGGATGCTCTCAGGGTATGGTGAGAAGAAGAGAATGTGCAGGGTCAGGGCTGCCAGAGAGTGACAGAGGAGAGGTTGATGCATGAGTAGAGAGCTGACTAAGTTAAGATCTTTAACTTAAAGCAGCCATCTTTAACCTTTTTTACTGTTGTAAATCTTTAATATTAAAATTATTACCTACCAAGGCAGGATAGAAATAGGAGACCCTAAGTCAGTATGTTCTAAGGTGGGAAGGCACTGAGGTAGGAATTGGCCATAACAAAGATTTTAAGTGGTTATAGGACTATCATTAACTAAGATGGCACTGAAGTTATAGTCATTCATGTGACCCCCTTAACTAAAATGGCACTGAAGCAATAGCATAAGAAAACCTTGTCTTCCCACAGAAAAGATGGCAGACACTCACAAGATTGCCCCAAACCAAGAAGGTACAGAAGCTACAGCTCTGCCTGGAGGAATGTCACATGTTTTTTTATATCTTGGAATGGCAAAAATAAATTTTTATCAGCAGATAAAATCAAATTAAAAAGAAAAACATACAATTGGACACATTTTGTTTGGTGGACAAGAGGTCACTGCTTTCTCCATAGTCAGCCTCTGTTACCTTAGCCAGACCAGTGAGTCTGATCTTCTCATGGAACAGGTCAGCTGTTGCACCTGGTTTAGAGCTGATGCAAAGAGATTGGAAAGTAATCAGATAATTGACAGTGGTGGTGGTGGGCGGGCCCCAGGAGCACAGAAGCATAGGCAGAACTCAAACTGGTGTAAGCAGGGCACAAGTGGGGCAGGGTAAGAGAGCAAGCACCTTGTGTGGAGCGGTAAGTAAGAGGCAGGGCCTGCAGCTGTGCTCTGTCTACCTGCAACTCTGATCTAGCACAGCATGTTTTATGCCCCATGGTTTTGGGTAGGGCAGGGAACAAGCATGCAAGGGAGAAAGCAGAGAGAGGAGGCTAGACCAGCCACAGGGGAAATGGCAGAACCAAGTGGGAGCACTGTTTCTCAGTGGTTATCATAACCCAATCCAGGCAGTCTTGTCACTGTGCCTGTATGCAGGAGGGAGAGCAAAGAATAAAGTGAAAAGAGATGGAGGTGGTGGGAGGGGACCCTCATAGAAATCTTTCCATTTATCTGGATGGCTGGTTAGAGACTTGTAAAAAATTTTAAGTGTCCTTAAACAGCAATATAGAGTCATTGCTTAGTGGATATTGGGGCCAAATGTAGCCTGTGAATTTAGAAGCTTTTAAGAGTGGGAGGCATCTCAATAAGGATCCTGGGAGTGGCTGCAAAGGCATATCCTTTCTAGGTGAGAGTGGCAGATATAAATTTCCCATACCAGCATCCTGAGGATAAATTAACTAAAACAACAGGAGGGACAGATCCCCAAGACCTCAAGTAGTCAATTCGGGTCTGAGCTCAGGCCACTACCTGAGTGAGCAGAGAGGTAAACAGTGGTTTACCCAGGCCTGGAGTTTTTCAGCAGTGAGACAAGGAAAAGAAACAGAGGAGAGAGGAAATGTCACTTAAGGGATAATGTCCTAAAATGAGGACTCAGCAAGGAGGACAATCATAAAGACTGGGACTGTCTGCATCCACAAGGACACCGCAGGGTGGCTGTGAGCTCAACAGCCCTCCCTTGGGACCAGGGGAGATTTACACTGACCAGTGTGGGGGAGGGGGCTTACCCATTTGCTGGTGTTTGGATGGAGAGTTTTAGTGAGTGATGTGTTGGATGGAAACTTCATGTGGCAGAACAATATGTTAACTTGAAAGCTTTTAAATCTGAGTCACAACATCAATGTTGTGTTTTATAAAATGAAATTCAGGATATGTTTGCTAGAGCCATGTATGATAAGATAGGGAGTGGTACTGTGGTGGGTCCATGCTGAGGCATCCCTTTCCCCCTGAAGTACCAGCCATACACAGGATTAGTATAGATTTTGTTTAGAGCATGGGGTTAGGGAGAGTCATGAGAGGCAGAGGAAGTCAGACAGAAGAAAAAGGAGGAGGAGGAGGAGGAGGAGAGTGAGAGAGAAAATCTAAAAGAAATTTAAACTAGAATCTAAAGTGCATCTATAATTGTATCCAACAGGAGGAAGAATAAATAACTTCTAGTTCTTCTTTTCAGACCAACTTTAACCTCCAAACTATCGCCAGCAGAAATGGCAGAGGACGTGGAATTCAAGAGCTGGGGCTACACACAAATCAACGTTAAGAAATTCTGCTATAAGTGGACCATTAGCAACTTTTCATTTAGCATGGGGGGGAATCAGAAAAGGATTACAAGCCCAGTGTTCTCATTAGAGGCCAATAAGGAAGTGTCATGGTGTTTGAGGGTGTACCCAAATGGGGTTGATGAAGAAAGCAAAAATTACCTGTCAGTTTACCTGGAGTTGCTCAGCTATCTGGAGAGCCCAATTTGGGCAAAGTTCGAGATCTGGATCATAAATTCTCAAGGAGAGAAATATCAAAGTAGGCAGAGCTCCAATGTCAAATGCTTTCTGCAATATGAACACAGGGGATTCAAAAAGTTTCTCCTTCGAAGTCTTCTCCTCTCCCATCAGAATTGGTTTCTCCCTGAAGACCAGCTCACCATATGCTGCAAGGTGAGCATAGTTGGAACCATATTTGACATGCCTGGACAAAGCATGACACCTGCAATCAAGGATCCAAGGCACATGTTGACAGATGATCTAGGGGAGCTGTGGGAGAATTCCCTGTTCACTGACTGCTGCCTGTTGGTAGCTGGCCATGAATTCAGGGCTCACAAGGCCATTCTAGCTGCTCGCTCTCCAGTTTTCAGAGTCATGTTTGAACATGAAATGAAGGAGAATCTAAAGAATCGCATTGAAATCCAGGACCTGGATCCCAATGTCTTCAAGGAGATGATGGGCTTCATTTACACTGGGAAGGCTACACACCTCCAGAGCCATTCCATGGCCTGTGATGTGCTGGCAGCTGCTGATAAGTATGGCCTGGTGGGCCTGAAGGTAATCTGTGAGCATATCCTCTGCAGGAACCTCTCTGTGAAAAATGCTGCACACACTCTCATCCTGGCTGACCTCCACAGCACAGAGCAGCTGAAGACTCAGGCCCTGGATTTCATTGTCCTTCATGCCTGTGAGGTCTCTGAGACCTCAGAGTGGAAGTCAATGGTGGATTCCCATCCCCACTTGGTGGCTGAAGCATTCCACTCCCTGGCTTCTGCACAGTGTTCTTTCTTGGAGCCAAATGTGGTCTCAGAATCTATCCAGGCATGATCTACATTTTTTCTCCAACAACAACAACAACAACAACAACAAACAGCAACAACAACAACAAAGAACAGCAACAACAACTACAAACAACAGCAACAACAACAACTAGTGTTGTTACCAATTACTTCTGCTTAGTCAGTCATTCATTCATTTGTCTCAGGGAAGCTTTTCTGTCCACATTGACCTCCTACTCACTCCTAAGTCCAGGATGGGCATGAACTCCTGCCTTCCTATCTCTATTTCTGGAGTTCCAAAGGCTTGAGACAAGGATATTTTGTGGTATCTAGGTGGATAATGGCATTACCACTGGAGTCCTTATAAATGGGGAAGAAAAATGTAAAGAGGCAGAGAGAGGAAAGCAGAAGAGGCTTTCAGGAGTCTGGCCTGGGAGACCAAGCCAGGCAGTGTGGCACCATCTAGAGGCCCAAAGGACAGCAGCCTCTAGTACACTGCTAAGGACTCCATGGGGGCCCTTCTGAATTTCTGCCTCTGTCTTCTTCACTAATGCATTATGAGAAAACACTAAGCTTGTCAGCTTTTTCCATGGCAGCATTAGAAAACTAATCTGTGCCCTTTTCCAATATTGTAAAATATTTAGGGTAAAATTTGTTGAGAATATATTCATAAAAATGGTTAACAAATTATGTGACTCTTTCTTTGTGTTTAGGCAGTGACACCATAATAGCATTTCCAAAGAAATGGAGGCAACTGCTTTAAAAATAATGATAAAACAGCCAGTTAGACCAGAACTACTTAATGAAGATGCTATGAACATAGTGGAGCATGTGTCCTTATTACAAGTTTGATCATCTTCTGGGTGTATGCACAAGACAGGTATTGCTGGATCTTCCAGTAGTACTATGTCCAATTTTCTGAGCAACTGCCAGACTGATTTCCAGAGTGGTTCTATCAGCTTGCAATCCCACCAGCAATGGAGGGGTGTTCCTCTTTCACCACATCCTTGACAGCATCTGCTGTCACCTGAATTTTTGACCTTACCCATTCTGACTGGTATGAGGTGGAATCTCAGGGTTGTTTTGATTTGCATTTTCCTGATGATTAAGGATGTTGGACATGTTTTTCAGGTGCTTCTCAGCCATTTGGTATTCCCCAGTTGAGAATTCTTTGTTTAGCTCTGTACTACAATTTTAATATGGTTATTTGATTTTCTGGAGTCCAGCTTCTTGAGTTTTTTTATTAAGGAAAATAATTGTGGCTTCCTGTTATTTTTGTTGTTAGAGTTGGGATTCTGTTCTTGCAGATATCTTCCTTTAACTTGTTGAAGTATTACTTTCTTGCTTTTTCTAGAGCATAATTTCCCTCCTTGTGTTGGAGTTTTCCCTTTATTACCCTTTGAAGGGCTGGATTCATGAAAAGATATTGTGTGAATTTGGTTTTATCATGGAATACTTTGATTTCTCTATTATGGTAATTGAGAGTGTTGCTGGGTATAGTATACTGGACTGGCATTTGAGTTGTCTTGGAGTCGGTATAACATCTGTCCAGAATCTTCTGCCTTTCAGTCTCTCTTGAGAAGTATGGTGCAATTCTAATAGGTCTGCCTTTATACATTACTTGACCTTTTTTCTTTACTGCTTTTAATATTCTATCTTTATTTATTGCATTAGTTGTTCTGATTATTAGGTTTTGGGAGGAATTTCTTTTCTGGTCCAGTCTATGTTCATGGGCATCTCTTTCTTTAGGTATGGGAAGTTTTCTTCTATAATTTTGTTGAAGATAAGCTTGCCCTTTGTCTCTGCCAGTGACAAACATGGCTTCCTCAGAGTCAAGCACATGATATCCCCAGACTTTTTCATAGGAGAAAGCAGAGGAGGGCCCTTGAAAAGGGTGTACATTCTGGTGGTCATGAACCTTGTAGATTTCAGTCAGAGTCACTATGGCAGCCAAGGCTGGGAAGGTTGGAAAGTTCCTGCCTCCTGCCTCCTGCCTCACTGGCCGCAAGTGGACGAGGCTGTCAGCCCCAGCCTCCAGGCTTCTCTCTCCACCTCTGAGCCAGCCTCCCTTCCCCAAACCATCCTCCTCCAGGAGCAGCCAATCCATGAGATGGGACCCTGGGGAGGATGCTCCTAAGAGGAGGTGGCCCACATGCTGAGCTGCGGAGCCCAGAATTCCAAGGAACCAACTTTGTGCCAGCCTGGGTACCCAAGCCTCACTGGGGTAGCTCCTTGCTCTCTCTGCACAGTTCCACAAAGCCAGGTTCCTGCCCTGGTCGCAAGGACAGCTGCCAAGTGCCCGGGACTTGCAACACAGAGGCTACCCATGCCCAGCAGCCCTCCCATGCCCACAGCCCAGATCACAGCCTGAGCTCACACTGGGCCGTGGTCTCCTCCCACTCAGTTGTGGCCTTGGCACAGCAGGGCAATGGAGCCTGGCCTGCTCACCCTCTAGCCCTCTTCCTCTGTCCCTGCAGCTCTTTTCAAAACCAAGGCCCCTGAGGCCCTGCAGTGGCTGCCAGGAGGTCCTCTGCTTCTCTTCCTTGGACCCTGAAGTACCTTCCTGGCTGCTCAGAGTCAATATTCTTCATGCTTCCGTGCTGCACCTTTTCTGCTAAGGAAGGGGAGAAGCAGAGAAGCAACAGGGATCTCAAACAAAACACAAGACTGTTATGTGACTCATCTGCTCAGAAGCCACCAGTCCTCAACTGTATTCCTGGAGTGTTTGTTTGTTTTTTGTTTTTTTTTTGGGGGGGGGCCTGAAACTGCACAATGTTTGAGACTTTTCTTCCTAGGAAAGATGGACTGAAAGCTGCTGGTTGCGGACATTTTTTGGTCAAGGAGCCTCTGATTCTAAAGGAGGTGATAGGCCTTGCTCTGGCTTCTTCCTGTCCAATTGAAGAGTTGTTGATGTCTATACTTAGACAATGCACAGTTTATTTTAATTGAAAAATGTTGTGGGGTTAGTGGAATAGGCTTGTGAAGAGCATTTGAACCTGGAGGAGCTCCTCATTATCCCTGGAACAGCCCCCCCACCGCCAAACCCCAGCCTGTTTTCAATGCAGTCTACCTTGGGCATCTTCATGTGCTGCCTGAACTCCCACCTGTTTCAGGAGAGTCATGTTTACCTGGACCAGCTCATCAAGATCAGCTGCTCGGTGGCACACTGTCGACCAGCACAGAATAATGCCACCTTTGATTGCAAAGTGCTGTCAAGGAACCAAGCTCTCCTCTGGTTTGATCACAGGATGAGTAAGACAGGGTCCAGCTGTCCTGGAACTCATTTTCTGGATCAGTCTGGCCTCAAACTCAGAGATTTACCTGCCTCTGCCTCCTGAGTGCTGGAATTAAAGGTCACCATGCTTGGCCTTGCTTTTAATTTTTAATCCAATTTAGTTTGTTTATCTTGGCACTGTACCTTGCTACTTACTTATATTAAAGAAAATAATAAAAGGATCTTTTTAGTTTTTCAAGAATTCGTACGTATGGAGAATTTTTTTTTTTTTTAGAAATAAATTCTTATTATTATATATAACTACACTGTAGCTGACTTCAGACACACCAGAAGAGAGTGTCAGAACTCATTACGGGTGGTTGTGAGCCACCATGTGGTTGCTGGGATTTGAACTCAGGACCTTCCAAAGAGCAGTCAGTGCTCTTAGCCACTGAGTCATCTCACCAGCCCCAATGGAGAATATATATATATATATATATATATATATATATATATATATATATATATATATATGTTTGGTTTTTAAAGACAGGGTTTCTCTGTATAGCCCTGGCTGTCCTGGAACTCACTTTGTAGACCAGGCTGGCCTTGAACTCAGAAATCCACCTGCCTCTGCCTCCCAAGTGCTGGGATTAAAGGTGTGCACCTCCACGCCCGGTGGAGAATATTTTAATGATTCCTTCTTTGGGCCTAAACCTCAGGTTTTGGTTGAACTACTGAATTAATTCCAACTCAAACTAAGTTACATAAGGCTAGGAGGACTATCTCTTGTGTCCTTTGACTATTTGCCCCCTCTAAGGCTTTAAGTTTTTTTTTTAAGGGAAGATTTTGTCTTCAAGAGTGGCGTTTTGAAATAAAATAAACTTGAGCCTCTAGAGGAAGAAAGTAATACTAGTGCAGCTACTGATTACTATATAAATGCTATCCTTTGTTTTCTTTTTAAATGCAATTGTCTGTGGGACTCACAGGAGGTGTAAGCAGTTGGTTCATAACTTGTGGGTCCCCATCCATTTGGCAGCCTGATGACCCATTCATAGGGGGTGCATATCACATATCTGTCAGCTATTTACATTATGATTCATAACAGTAGCATCTCTATAGTTATGAAGTAGGTACAAAATGTTTCTGGTTGAAAATATGCAAAACTGTATTATTAAGAGGACACAGCATTTGGAAGATTGAGATTTACTGACCTAGGGAGTGTGAACCTGTAATGAACCAATCCCTTCTAATGTTTTCATAAAAGATTTTTGCCTACTTGGAAACACAAACACGACACACACCTTTAATCCCAGCACTTGGGAGGCAGAAGCAGGCAGATTTCTGAGTTCAAGGCCAGCCTAGTCTACAGAGTGAGTTCTAGGTCAGCCAAGGCTACACAGAGAAACCTTGCCTTGAAAAACCAAAAAAAAAAAAAAAGGGCTGGTGAGATGGCTCAGCGGGTAAGAGCACCCAACTGCTTTTCCTAAGATGCTGAGTTCAAATCCCAGCAACCACATGGTGGCTTACAACCACCTATAATGAGATCTGACGCCCTCCTCTGGTGCATCTGAAGTCAGCTATAATGTACTGAGCAAGCAGGGGCCGGCTGGAGAGAGCTGGGCCGGCCAGAGACGGGGTTGACCAGGGTTGACCAGACCGAGGAGAAAAAAAAAACAAACACAAACACTACTGAGAAGGAGGAGACTCCTTGCACTTTTGTGTAATATTCCCAGTTGTCATAAGGGCATCATATGCCAATAATAAGTTAAAGGGTTTCTAATCCTGGTAGGAGAGTCAGGGGTCTGCACAAACATCCAGAGCTGATCAGGACTTTTGGACTATGTGTGACTTCTCTGAGTATAAATATTTCTAGAATCCACAGACTGTTTTCCAAAGTTTTATTCATATTATATTTTATTTGGCTAAGATTTTGTCTACAGAGCTGTTTGTAGCATTGGAGAGCAGAGGAGGGCCTCAGATCCTCTGGATCACAGCTTATAGGTGGGTGAAGCACACTCCTGCGTGCTGACAACTTAACCAGAGTTCTCAGAGTGAGCTGAAACTGCTTCTGCAGCTGAGTTCCCACAAACTTAATCTTTAAAAAATAAGTCTTCATTGTCTTTTCCTGCTCCAATGAGTTAACATTCATGCTTGATTTATCCTTTGCTCTGGGGCCCAGTCATCTCTTCTACATAGTCCATTGCAGACAGGTTTCTCTGAAGAAACTGTTTAGGGACAGCTCATAAATTAAATCCCAGTTTCCAAGTCTTCAGAGAAAAATCATACTAGAACATTAACATAGGAGATGTCAAGTAGACTGTCCCAGACTCCAGTGCTGCCCATCCCCCACCCACCATTTTAACATACAACAGCTGTTTTAAATCCTGAGCCACCATGCTGCCTTTCCCCAGATTCACTATAAGTGTTCCAGCAATACTGTACTCTAAACAGAGATCAGTGGTAACAACACTAGTTTATGCTATGGGGAGACAGGTCTTGGTCATAGGTGTCCATCCCCTAAACTCATTTTAGGGGTTTGAGTGAGTACTCATAGAAACACGGTGTGCAGAAGCCAGGGAGTGGACTGTTGCATCCACCAAGTGGGGATGGGACTCTATCATTGACTTCCACTCTGAGGTCTCATGGACCTCAGAAGCATGAAGTGCAATGAAATCCAGGGCCTGAGTCTTCAGCTGCTCTGTGCTGTGGAGGTCAGCCAGGATGAGAGTGTGTGCAGCATTCTCTACAGAGAGGGTCCTGCAGAGGGCATCCTCACACAGGACCTTCAGGCCCCCCAGGCCATACCTGTCAGCAGCTGCCAGCACATCACAGGCCATGGAGTGACTTTGGAGGTGTGTAGCCTTCCCAGTGTAAATGAAGCCCATCATCTCCTTAAAGACTCTGGGATCCAGGTCATGGATCTCAGTGGGGTTTGCTAGCCTCTCCTTCATTTCATGTTCAAACATGGCTCTGAAAACTGGAGAGCGAGCTGCTAGAATGGCCTTGTGAGCCCTAAATTCATGGCCAGCTACCAACAAGCAGCAGTCTGTGAACAGGGAATTCTCCCACAGGTCTCCTAGGTTATCTCTCAACAGGTGCCTTGGATCCGTGATTGCAGGTGTTATGTTCTCTCCAGGCATGCCAAAGACAGCTCCTACTATGCTCACCTTGCAGCAGAGGGTGAGCTTATTTTCAGGGAGAAACCGACGTCGATGAAAGAAGAGGAAATCTCCAGGGATGTACTTATTGAATCCCCTGTATTGTTTTTTTTTAAAGCTAGTGACATTGATGCTCTTCTTCAATTGATATTTCTCTCCTTGGTTAGTTGTGATCCAGAACTCGTACTTTGCCCAAACTGGGCTCTCTCGACAGTTGATCAACTCCAGGAAAACTGACACNCTGAAGAAGTAGGTTGTAATGTCAGTGAAGAAATGGGCTTGCTAGTATGATGAGAGCAAGCAGGCCAAGAGACAAATCTTCCTTCTTCCATGTGCTTATATAGGCCTGAAGCAGAAGGTGTGGCCCAGTTCAGGGTGTGTCTTCTAGTCTCAATTTCTGGGTTAAAGGTGTGTGTTTTCTTGTCTCAAGACCCAGATTAAAGGTGTGTGTTTTTCTACCCCATGGTCTGTATTTGAACTGGATCTGTCTTCATGTTAAGAAAAAAAAATTAGATATTTTCTTCATTTACATTTCAAATGCTATCCCCAAAGCCTCTTAGAAAGTCCCCTGCCCTGCACTCCAACCCACCCTTTCTCACTTCCTAGCCCTAGCATTCCCCTGTGATGGGGCATATGATCTTTGCAAGAACAAAGGCCTCTCCTCCCATTGTTGGCTGACTAGGCCATCCTCAGCTACATATGCAACTAGAGACACAGCTCTCAGGGTACTGGTTAGTTCATATTGTTGTTCCTCCTATAGGGTTGCAGACCACGTTAGCTCCTTGGTTACTATCTCTAGCTCCTTCATTAGGGGCCCTGTGTTTCATCCAGTAGATGACTGTGAGCATCTACTTCTGTATTTGCCAGGCATAACCTCACAAGAGACAGCAATATCAAGGTCATGTTAGGAAAATCTTTCTGGCTTATAATAGTGTCTGGGTTTGTTGGTTGTATATGGGAAGGATACCAGTGTCAGGCCGACTCTGGATGGTCTTTCTTTCCATCTCAGCTCTGAACTTTGTTTCTGTAACTTGTACAATGGGTATTTTTTTTTCCCCCATTCTAAAAAGAAACAAAGTATGCTGGGCGTGGTGGCACATGCCTTTAATCCCAGCACTCAGGAGACAGAGGCAGGCAGATTTCTGAGTTCAAGGCCAGCCTGGTCTACAGAGTGAGTTCCAGGACAGCCAGGGCTACACTGAGATACCCTGTCTTGAAAAACCAAAACCAAAACAACAACAAAAAAACCCAACAACAAAAAGAACAACAAAAAGGAACAAAGTATCCACACTTTGGTCTTCCTTCTTAAGTTTCATGTGGTTTGCAAATTGTATCTTGGGTATTCTAAGTTTCTGGGCTAGTATCTGCTTATCAGTGAGTATATATCATGTGTGTTCTTTTGTGGTTGGGTTACCTCACTTAGGATGATATCCTGCAGATTCATCCATTTGCCTGAGAATTTCATAAATTCATTGTTTTTAATTTCTGAGTAGTACTCCATTGTATAAATGCACCACATTTTCTGTATCCATTCCTCTGTTGAGGGACATCTGGGTTATTTCCAGCTTCTAGCTATTATAATTAAGGCTGCTATGAAAATAGTAGAGAATGTGTCCTTATTACATTTTGGAGCATCTTCTAGGTATATACCCAGGAGTAGTATTGCTGGATCCTCTGTTAGTACTATGTCCAATTCCTTGTATGGATATTTTGAATTCCTCATTTCCAAAATTCCCTGAGTATTTGTTTTGTTTATGGATACTATTTCCATTTTCACACATCAAACATTTTACTCATTTCTTCCCCTCCTTGTTTTGTATTTTTGTGGATTTCTTTAATGGACCTCTTTCTTTCCTTACACTGTTTACATATGTGTGCATGAATTTGTTTAATGGATTTTTTCATTCTTTCTTTATTGAACTCTGTCACATTCATACAGATTCTTTTAAGGTTTTTGCTTCTGCTTCAGGCATGTTGAAATGTTCAGGGATTTCCCTGTTTGGATAGCTGGGCTGCAGCGTAGACATAATGCCCTGGCTGTTACTGTGTTGTTTATGCTAGAATCTAAGATTCTGGGGTTCAATGGTTAATGATTTAGATCCTTATTTCTACATTTGTCTGTGTTGGGTAGCAGTTCTGATTCCTGTCTTATGTTCCCTCTCTAGATTTTTGAAGAGTATGATTGCTATATGTTTTCATAGTTTGGGATTTATGGCTGTGTAGAGACATCATGACCAAAGCAACTTGTATAAAAGCAAACATTTATTTGGTGCTGGCTTGCCATTTTGGAGTTTCAGTCTATTATCATCATGGTGGGAAGCATGTCATCATGCAGCCAGGCTTGGTGCTAGATGAGCCAATATATCTACATCTTGATCAAAAGGTCACTCTAATCTAGACCCAAGCTGCCCACTTCTGCTGCTTGCTGGGACTGGAACATGCTCTTTTTGTTCTATTACACTTTCACTGCCTAGGCCTGGCTGTCTTAGAACTAGTTCTGTCAACTGACCTTGAACTCAGAGATCTGCATGGCTCTGTTTCCTGAATGCTGGGATTAAAGGCGTGTACATAATTCTTTGGACATAATCCTTTGTTTACATTATTACAATATCTTTATAAATTCTGGATTGTAGTACATTCCAGATACAGTCAAGTTAACCATTGACAACAGCCATCACTGCTGTCAGGCAGGAACTTTTCTTTGGACCTAAGTGTTTTGGCCACTGGTGGTTTAATGTTTCCGTGCACAGGGAGCTGACATTTAGGAATGGGGATAGTTTAAATGTCTGAAAGTGTTCATAGGAGGGAGGAGATTCCACCACAATCTCCTTATTTTATCTCCTTGCAATTAGGGGAGACAGTGAAAAGTGGTCACCCCAGGAGTGCTATAGAGTTGGGGATTAGACTGGAAGGTGTCTTTCCACAAGAAGTGAAGGAGAGGGAAACATCTCCAGGCAGTTTCCATGCTTCCCTGTCAGGATTGCTCAGTGAGTTTTCAGTGAGTGAATGCTGGAATTAGCAGCTAGCATACAGCAAGGAGTTAGGGGGAGGGAGCTTAAGGAGGAATTGTTGAGCTTGATCTACATAAAGAGATCCTGGACATCCAGAGAAAAGCTGTAACTAATCCCACCATCACTTCAACAAAACAAAGCCAAACACCCTCTTCACCAAAAAACAAAAACAAAACAAAACAAAACAAAAAGCAAACAACTGTCCATTCCCCAGGTTCGAATCCTCAAATGAGTTCTGAGAAACAGTGTTGCATCAGTAAAAAGGACAGGAATTTGTGATGGAATTCATAAAACACTAAGAATGTAGCAGAGGGAGAGAAGTTCTTTTGGTGTCATCCAATCTAGGGATGTAACCAGGCCTGGTGGCACACACCTTTAATCCCAGCACTCAGGAGGCAGAGGCAGGCAGATTTCTGAGTTCAAGGCCAGCCTGGTCTACAGAATGGATTCCGGGACAGCCAAGGCAACATAGTGAAACACTTTCTGGAAGGAAAAAAAAATCTAGGGACTTGTATTTTTTGGTCATCTGTAATCTGTAGTACAGGGGTGAGTGACTCAGTTGCCCACAGCTATGATGGCTGCTTATGAGTGTTTCCTTTGCCTGGAACTATGCTCCTTACATGGTAATATTTTCAGTGAGAACTGTAGTAAACACATTTAGTTCATTGGCACTTTCTGCTCATAAGTTGCCCCTGTGTGATTTTGAAATATCCAACCCCTCAAAATTTCTCTTGCTCTTTACCAAAATGGCCCTTAATGTTTTCTGGAGCTTTGAAGACAAAGATGACAGAGGCGGGGCTGAGGGTGGGGGATTAGGTGTGGGGGAATCATGTTAAAAATAAGCTTGCCCTCTTCTTTCAGTGACAAACATGGCTTCCATGGCGTCAAGTATATGGTATTCCCAGACTACTGAATAGGAGAAGGAAGAAGGGGGTCTTTTTTAAAAGAGTACGCATTCCGGTGGCCATGCACCTGGTAGGTTTCAGTCAGAGTCACTATGGCGGCCAAGGCTGGCAAGGTGGTAAAGTTTCCTGCCTCTTGCCTCACTGGCTGCAAGTGGAGGAGGCTGCAGTGGTCCCAGCTCTGGCCTCCATCCAGGCTTCTCCCTCCTCCTCTGAGCCAGCCTCACTTCCCCACACCTTCATCCTCTGGGAGCTGCCAGTCCATGAGAGGATGCTTCTGAGGGGTGGTGGCCCAAGTGCTGAGCAGCAGAGTCCAGAGCTCCAAAGTACCAACTTCTGGCCAGCCTGGGCGCCCAAGCCTCACTGGTGTAGGTCCTTGCTCTCTCTGCACTGTTCTGCAGAGCCAGGTACCCAGGTGCCCGGCACTCTCGACCCAGACGCTGCCCGTGCCCAGGCAGCCCTCCCATGCCCATAGCTCGGATCACAGCCTGGGCTCACGCTGGGCCTGGGACCCCTGGCAATTCTTGGGAGACCACAACACAACAAGGCAATGCAGCCAGGCCTGCTTTCCCACTAGCCCTCCTCCTCTGTCCCTGCACCTCTTCTCAAAACCAAAGAACCAGAGGCCCCGCGGTGGCTGCCAGGAGGTCCTCTGCTTCTCTTCTTTAGGCCCTGAAGTACCTTCCTGGCTGCTCAGAGTCAATATTCTTCATGCTTCCGTGCTGCACCTTTTCTGCTATGAAAGGGGAGATGCAGAGAAGCTGAGGGGTGTCAAACAAATCACAAAGACTGATGTGTGACTCAACTGCTCAGAAGCCTCCAGTCCCCAAACTATCTTCCAGGAGATTTCTTTTTTTGCCCGAAATTGCCCAATGTTTGAGCCTTTTCTTCCTAGGGAAGATGGACTGAAAGCTACGGTTTTGGTCAAGGAGCCTGTTTTTTAAAGGAGCTGATGGGGTTTGCGCTGGCTTGTCTTCCTGCCCAATTAAAGAGTTGTTGATAGTTATGCTTAGACAATGCTCAGTGTAGTTTTAAAATGTTGTGGGGATTGGGGTGTAGGCTTGTGAAGAGCATTCAAACCTGAAGGAGCTCATCATTGTCCCTGGTCCAGAAAGCCCAGTCAGCCTCGGCCATCTTCACTTGCTGCCTGAAGTGGCACCCATTTCAGGAGCATCATGTCTAACTAGACCAGCTCATCAAGATCAGATGCTTGGTGGCACACTGTCCACCAGCACAGAATAATGCCACCTTTGATTGCAAAGTGCTGTCAAGGAACCAAGCTCTCCTCTGGTTTGATCACAGGATGAGCAAGACAGGGTCCAGCTGTCCTGGAACTCATTCTCTAGATCAGTCTGGCCTCAAACTCAGAGATTTACCTGCCTCTGCCTCCCGAGTGTTGGAATTAAATGTCACCATGCTTGGCCTTGCTTTTAATTTTTAATCCAATTTAGCTTGTTTATCTTGGCATTGTACTTTACTAGTTACTTATATTAAAGGAAAAAACAAGAATCTTTTTAGTTTAAGAATTCATATTTATGGAGAATATTTTTTTCTTTTTTTTTTTTCAACTTTTATTAGATATTTTCTTCATTTACATTTCAAGTGTTATCCAGAAAGTTCCCTATATCCTCCCCCCTCCCGGCCCTGCTCCCCTACCCACCCGCTCCCACCCCTTGGCTCCGGCGTTCCCCTGTATTGGGGCATATAAAGTCTGCATAACCAAGGGGCCTCTCTTCCCACTGATGGCCAACTAGGCCATCCTCTTCTATATATGCAGCTAGAGACACGAGCCCAGGGGGTACTAGTTAGTTCATGGTTATTCTTCCACCTATAGGGTTGAAGACCCCTTCAGCTCCTTGGGAACCCTGTGTTCCATCTAATAGCTGACCGTGAGCTTCCACCTCCATGTTTGCCAGGCATTGGTATATTTTTCCCGAGACCGCTATATCCGGGCCCTTTCAGCACCATCTTGCTGGCATATGCTATAGTGTCTATGTTTGGTGACTGATTGTGGGATGGATCCCTGGCAGCCGCAGTCGGTGGGTTATGGAGAATATTTTAAAGAACTCTTCTTTGGGTCTAAACCTCAAGTTTTGGTTGAACTACTTAATTAATTCCAATTCAACCTAAGTTACATAAGGCTAAGAGGACTATCTCCTGTTCTGTCTCTTGACTTTTTGCCCTCTCTAAGACTTGATTAAGTCTTTTTTTTAAGAGAAGAATTTGTTTTCAAGAGTGGTGTTTTGAAATGAAAGAAACTTGAGCCTCTAGAGGAAGAAATACTAGTGCAGCTACTGAATTAAGGAATTACTAGATAAATGCAAAATTTGCTTCTTTTTTTTTTTTTAAAGGGAATTTAAAAAAATTCCTGGGACTCACAGGATGTATAGGCACACAGAAAGGATTGCTACAGTTGGTTTTTCACCTGTGGGTCTCCATGCCTTTGGCAGTCTGATTATTCATTCATAGGGGGTGCATATCACATATACTGTATATATATCAGCTATTTACAATATGATTCATAACAGTAGGATCACTACATTAAGTAGGCACAAAATAATGGTTCTGGTTGACAAAACATGCAGAACAGTATTAAGGGGGCACAACTTTTGGAAGATTGAGATTTACTGGGCTAGGGAGTATGAATCTGTAATGAACCAATGGACATATAAAAGATGTTTGCCTGCCTTGAAACACAAACACATCTCTCTCAGAAGGAGGAGACTCCCTGGACTTTGGTCTACCCTTCACAGTCGTCATAATGGTAGAGTTCTCATTTGTCAACACTAAATGCCAAAAATAAGTTAGAGGGTTTCTCATCCTGGTAGGACAGTGTGGGATCTGCACAACCATACAGAGCTGAGCAGGACTTATTGGACTATGTGTGACTTCTCTGAATATAAACATCTCTAGAATCCACAGACTGCTTTCAAAAGGTTTATTCATATTACATTTTATTTGGCTAAGGTTTTGTCTGCAGAGCTGTTTGTAGCATTGGAGAGCAGAGGAGGGCCTCAGATCCTCTGGATCACCGCTTACAGGTGGGTGAAAAACTCTCCTGTGTGCTGATGACTTAACCAGAGTTCTGAGTGAGCTGTAACTGCTTCTGCAGCAGCCCAGTTCCCACACACTGAATCTTAAAAAAAAAAAAAAAAGTCTTCATTGTCTTTTCCTGCTCCAATGAGTTAACATTCATGCTTGATTTATCGTTTGCTCTGGGCCCCAGTCACCTCTTCTACATAGTCCAATGCAGACAGGTTTTTCCTAAGAAACTCAGGTTAGTCTGTCCTTAGGGCTGGCACTTAAAATAAATCTCAGTTTGGAAATCTTCAATCAGAAATCTTACTAGAACATTAACAGAGTAGACGTCAAGTAGACTGTTCCAGACTCCAGTGCTGCCCATGCCCCACCCACCACTTTATCATATAACAGCTGTTTCAAATGCTGAGCCACCATGCTGTCTTTCCCCAGATTCACTAGAAAATTTCCAGCAATAATGTACTCTAACCAGAAATCAGTGGTAACACTGGTTATAGCTGTTGGAAAACAGGTGTTGGTCATAGCTGTCCATCCCCTAAACTCATTTTATGTGTTTGAGTGAGGGCTCCAAGAAACACTGTGCAGAAGCCAGGGAGTAGAATGCTTAAGCCACCAAGTGGGGATGGGACTCCATCATTGACTTCCACTCTGAGGTCTCAGAGACCTCAGAAACATGAAGTGCAATGAAATCCAGGGTCTGAGTCTTCAGCTGCTTTGTGTTGTGGAGGTCAGCCAGGATGAGAGTGTGTGCAGCATTCTCCACAGAGAGGGTCATGGAGAGGGCTTCCTCACATATGACCACCAAGCCCTCCATGCCATACCTGTCAGCAGCTGCCAGCACATCGCAGGCCATGGAGTGGCTTTGGAGGTGTGGAGCCTTCCCAGTGTAAACGAAGCCCATCATCTCCTTAAAGACTTTGGGATCCAGGTCACTGATATAAACACGGTTTGTTAGTCTCTCCTCCAGTTCATGTTCAAACATGGCTCTGAAAACTGGAGAGCGAGCTGCTAGGATGGCCTTGTGAGCCCTGAATTCTTGGCTAGCTACAAACAGGCAACAGTCTGTGAACAGGGAATTCTCCCACAGCTCACCTAGGTCATCTGCCAAGATGTGTCTTGGATCCGTGATTGCAGGTGTTATGTTCTGCCCAGGTGTGTTAAAGAAGCCTCCTAGGATGCTCACCTTGCAGCAGAGGGTAAGCTGGTCTTCCGGGAGGAGCAAATGTGGATTGGAGAGGAGGAAATCTCGAAGGATAAACTTTTTGAATCCGTTGAATTTGCTTTTTTGAAAGCTAAAGGCACTTGTGCTCTGCGTACTTTGATAATTCTCTCCTTGGGAATTTATGATACAGATTTCAAACTTTGCCCAAACTCGGCTCTTTTGACAGTGGAGTGACCCCAGGTAAACTGACAGGTAATCTTTGCTTTCTTCATCAATTCCATTTGGGAATACCCTCAAACGCCATTCCACTTTGTCACTGGCCTCTAGAGAGAATTTTGGGCTTGTAATCTTTCCCCTAATTCCATCCATGCACAATGAAAAGTTGCTAATGGTCCACTTGTGGCAGAAGTTCTGAACGCTGAGATGTGTGTATCCCCACCCTGTGGCTTCCATGTCCACTGACATTTCTGCTGGAGGTAGTTTCAAGGTTTAAGTTGATCTGTAAAGAAGAACTAGAAGTTATTTACCCTTTGTCCTGTTAGATACAATCATAGATACAGTTTAGAGTTTAGTTTCAATTTCTCGTAAATTGCCCCCTCTATTATATTGGAAACTGTGTTTCTGCTGTATTTTTTCTCTATGTTTCAATATTTGTTTTATAAAAGATAATATAGATCTGTAGTGAGTTTTAAATCTCCCACCCTCTCGTGCTCTCTGTCTCCTCCCTCTGTGTTTGTGTCTCTCTTTGTCTCTGCCTTTCTGTGTTTTTCTGTGTTTATTGAATCTTAGGTCTGTGGTAACTAGTTTTGGCTATTCTATCCACTTTTCTAAGAGTTTGAAAAATATTAAAAATTCTCATTCACATTGTGGTGTATTTCTCTTGCCAGCTGGTTATCTGTGGTGTTAGTTGGTCTCTATGTTTCTGATTGTGACTTGTCCCTTCTGCAAATCATCTAAACAGTCCCATAACCCCTAAAGAAATAGAAGCAGTCATTAAAAGTCTCCCAACCAAAAAGCCTCAGGACCAGATGAGTTTAGTGCAGAATTCAATCAATCATTCAAATAAGACCTAATACCTAATACTCTTCAAACTAATCCACAAAATTAAAACTGAAGGAACACTACCCAATTCTTTGCCTGAAGCCACAGTTTTGCTGATCCCAAAAACCACACAAAGACCCATCAAAGAAAGTGAACTTCAGACCAATTTCCCTCATGAACATTGAAGCAAAAATGCTCAATAAAATTCTCACCAACTAATGGAATGTAAGGACACATCAAAATGATCATACACTTCATTCAAGTAGGCTTTATCCCAGGGATGCGGGGATGGTTCAATATATGGAAATCCATCAATATAATTCACTATATAAACAAACTCAAAGAATAAAAACGGTCATCTCATTAGATGGTCAGAATGCATTTGATAAAATTCAACACTGCTTCATGGTAAAAGTCTTGGAAAGAACAGGAATTCAATTCCCATACTTTAACATAGTAAAAGTAATATACAGTAACCCAGTAGCCTACATCAAACTCAATGGAGTAATACTTGAAGAAACCTCACTAAAATCAGGGACTCTCTCCCTACCTATTCAATATAGTACTGGAAGTCCTAATTAGAGCAATGAGACAACAAAAGGAGGTCAAAAGGATACAAATTGGAAAGAAGACAAAATATACCTATTTGCAGATGATATGACAATATCCTTAAGCTACCCTAAACATCCCACCAGAGAACTGCCTTTAATCCCAACACTGGGAAGGCAGAGGCAAGCAGATTTTTGAGTTTGAGGCCAGCCTGGTATACAGAGTGAGTTCCAGGAGAGCCAGGGCTACACAGAGAAACCCTGTCTCAAAAAAATCAAGTTAAATAAATAAATAAAAATAAATAAATAAGATAAAAGAATATTCAGATATTTCTGATGAGAGGTCAAATCTTTTAAGTTCAGACTTTATTTTAGAAAATGTGATCTAAGTTCAAATTCAGGTAAACTGACATGTGGTACCTAGCACTAGTTTCCAAGTTTCCTGACAAAACCTGAGTCTAGCTCCAGTTTCTAGGCTAATCCCCAACCAGACCAGCATCTCTAGGTTACTTCCTCAACAAGATAAGCACCTCTAAGCCGGGCGTGGTGGCACACGCCTTTAATCCCAGCACTAGAGAGGCAGGCGGATTTCTGAGTTCGAGGCCAGCCTGGTCTACAGAGTGAGTTCCAGGACAGCCAGGGGCTATACAGAGAAACCCTGTATCAAAAACCAAAAAAAAAAAAAAAAAAAAAAAAAAAGACTGGACCAACATCTCAGTCCACATTTTCTTTGGTTTCCCAAATACTCATCATCTCAAGTCAACAAGAAGTAACTAAAGATAGTGACAACTCTATTCCTGCTCCACAATCATCTCTGTCTAGTTTTTACTTTTATTTTGAATTACTCAACCCAACTCTCTGCTTCACCTAACCATTACCTGGCCAGGTACACATGATTCACTATAAAACGGTTTATTTACCCCCTCCTTGTAATTTTATTCTCTCTTACTCTCCCTGACTCTGTAACCATTTTCTCCCTCTGTCCCGTTCCCCTTCCCCCTCTTTCTCCACATGTTCCTGGCCTGACTCTCCTTTTTTTTTCCTTCTCCTTTCCTCTTCCTCCCCCTCTCTCTTTCTCTGTCTCTTCTCTCTTCTCATCCCTAGTCAACTCCCATTCCCATGCTATAAATAAACTCTATTCTACAGGAAACCTGTACTAAACCAAACTATACAATAAACTCTATTCTATGTGGCTGGTACCACAGGAGGAAGGGATGCCTCAGCATGGGCCCACCAAAGTACCCCTCCAACACTTACCGTATTTGGTTCTAATAAATATATCCTGG
>LR750210.1:719860-766372 GCA_902729485.2 Mus minutoides | reverse complement strand
ACACACACACACACACACACACACACACACGCATGGCACACACAGGACTGAATTCAAAGATACAAATATATACACACCCAGAATAAGATTTATAACAAGTGTTACACCTAGTGTACTGACCAATTCTGGTTTGAAGAGTTATTTTCTTGCTTGTGTGTGAGTACAGTACCAGCACAGACCAGGCAAGCAAGTTAGAGATGCCTGGGACTTGCCACATGCCTGCAGAGAACTGAACCTGGGTCCTCTGGAAGAGCATCTGAGCCATTTCTCCAGCTCGTGTTCTTGATAGTTCAAGGAATTTGCCTGGGATTACATTTAGAACTTCATAGGATGGCATTGTTATACTGCTGCCGCCCCCATATGGCAGCTAAAGATATTGCACCTGCCTGTTCAGACTGCAAAAGTCACTTTAACAGTAGAGTCAGAAAGAGACTTCTATGCTCCTAGATAGAAAGTCCTCTGGTATTCAGTTACTGGGTTACAAAATGAGCTTAAGCAAATTTTTCTTTAGTATTCTAAATATAATGAGATCTTAGCCTAAATCTTTACTTCCTAGAATGGGAATTGACTTGATTTGATAGCTTGCTCTTTTTCTTTAAGTTCAGTGACTCTCAAAAGATGGTCTCAGGACCGTGCTTGCTAAGAGCATCCATCATTCACCCTTATGCAGTTATGCGACCTGTGTGAGGTCATGTTTTCTCTATAAATTTCGATTAAGACGACATGTCATAGTAATTTGAGTGTAGAAGCAGATATAAGAATGTATTTCTCAGGCCGGGCGTGGTGGCGCACACCTTTAATCCTAGCACTCGGGAGGCAGAGGCAGGCGGATTTCTGAGTTCGAGGCCAGCCTGGTCTATGGAGTGAGTTCCAGGACAGCCAGGGCTATACAGAGAAACCCTGTCTCGAAAAACCAAAAAAAAAAAAAAAGAATGTATTTCTCTTGTTAGGCCAGATATAAAAGAGGTTTTCAAACCTATGCCCACACTCATACACAAATAAGTGAATAAATACTTTTAATGAGAGCCTTATATTTTTATAGTTCTATTGTATCCTATTAGACTTTCAGTTCTTTGAGAGGGTATCCTGTTTGTCACTGTATAATAGAACCATGGAAATACCCTAACAGACTATAGAAAGATGCTCAGCGAACATTTCTGAATTTATACATATATTAGTTTAAAGATTTCTTTCTTTNTTTTTTTTAAAGATTTATTTTATTTATTATATGTAAGTACACTGTAGCTGTCTTCAGACACTCCAGAAGAGGGAGCCAGATCTTGTTACGGATGGTTGTGAGCCACCATGTGGTTGCTGGGATTTGAACTTATCACCTTCGGAAGAGCAGTCGGGTGCTCTTACCCGCTGAGCCATCTCACCAGCCCCTAAAGATTTATTTCTTATGTCTAGGCATTTTGCCTATACATGCATATCTGTGCACCATATGCATTTTGCCTATACATGCATGTTTGTGTACCACATTCATGCTTGGTGTCTCCAGAAATTAGAAAAGAGCGTTGGAGCCTCTGGAACTAGAGTTAACAGATAGGCTGAAATCAGCCACGCAGGTGCTGGGAAGTGAACCCAGGTCCTCTGCAACCACAGACAGTGTGTGAGTGCTGAGCCAGCTCTCCAGGATCCATGTTTATCTATTTGATCTTGCTTTTAAAGATCATTATGAGTGGGAGTAGGGTGTGCTTTAGTGTGTGTATGAAGGTCAGAAGATGACTTTCTGGTCTCAGGTCTCTTTCCCATGAGGCACTATGATACCAGTACCCTCAGGAATAGACACTAGAAAAAAAGGACAGAGAGGAAGGGGCTGTGTTAGAACCTGGATGAGAGCAGACTCCTGACTCTTGTGCTAGAACCTGGATGAGAGCAGACTCCTGACTCTTTTTTGTTCCCCTCGTTCTGGTCAACCCTGCTCCCTCTGGTCGGCCCCGCTTGCTCCGGTCGATCCTGCTCACTCCGAGCAAAAGAATCATTGCTAAGCATTACTGTGCAACTTTAAAACTCTACCTTTACCAGCCGGGCGTGGTGGCGCACGCCTTATAATCCCAGCACTCGGGAGGCAGAGGCAGGCAGATTTCTGAGTTTGAGGCCAGCCTGGTCTACAAAGTGAGTTCCAGAACAGCCAGGGCTATACAGAGAAACCCTGTCTCGAAAAACCAAAAAAAGAAAAAAAAAAAAAAGAAAAGAAAAGAAAAGAAAACAAAACAAAACAAGTTC
The DNA here is from genome assembly GCA_902729485.2 of Mus minutoides. Taxonomy (NCBI): domain Eukaryota; kingdom Metazoa; phylum Chordata; class Mammalia; order Rodentia; family Muridae; genus Mus; species Mus minutoides. Next base: position 764,143 of record LR750210.1, on the reverse strand, counting down.
CTGCTGGGGACTTAATTGTTGGCTGGTACTATACAGAGGCTCAAAGTGGAAGATGGTAAAAATGAGACAAAGATTGTCATAACTACCTCACTGTTGAGATGTGAATATTGTACCAAAATGTTGTGCATGATTGGTGCATGATATTTGGAATCTGAGGTTTCCAAAAGGTTGATTTAAAAGTCCTGCCCAGGTAGTTTATAGTGAGAATGGAAAACAGAGGGCTCTAGAGATGACTCAGGCAGTGAATCATTTGCTGAACAAATGTGAAGGCTTGAGTTTCGATCCCTAGCACCCACATAAAAAGTTGAGCGCACAGACATCTGCAACTGCAGCACTGGGGAGAGTAGCAGGTGGGTCCCTGGAGTTCACTGGCTGGCCAGCCTTACAAAGTCATTGAGCTCTGAGTTCAATAAAAGACTGTCTCTACCTCTAAACTTAGACATGTGTGCATGTGAGTACATAGGTGCATGCACACACAAGCATGCATGCTTACATGTGCCCCAGAACACTCACGAAGACACTAGAAATTGAATCAAGAAAAAATCTTTCGGGCTTGTCAGTTTTTGCATGAATGCTGTAAAGCTTTCTCTGATGGAGTTTATTTTAACTATAGTGGGAAGGAAGCTCCCGAAAGCACCTGATTCCCTGCAGCCTTGTCAGGGAGCATAAAGTGTGCCGGGTCTGGGAGTAAGAGCAGTACAGACTATGAGTGCAGAATGAGGCCACAAGCTATATATGCTGCTTTCCAGTTCTGTCAGAGAGCTGGTTCAAATCTTATGAGACTGTCCAGAAAGAAAGTAGACTACTTATTTCAAGGCATTTACTAAGAACAGGAGATAGGGACAGTGCCTGTCTACTTGGGGTTCCATTCTTTAGCATTTACCAGAGAGAGCTTAGATGCTTAACAAGCACTTGTGTAATGAATGCAATCCTGTTTTTATACTATCAATGAATGATTATTATATTATGGGTGTGGTGCCCACACCTTTAATCCCAGCATTCAGGAGATAGACTGGAGGGGATCAAAAGTTCCAGGCCAGCCTTTTCTACATAATAAGACCTTATCTCTAACACAAAACAAAATAACTCTCCCCCAAAGCAAAAAAGCCTACAGGCACCTTCCTAAGGAAAGTGAGCATGTGGAAAACCTTATCATGTTATCAGAGAAATGTCAATTAAGATGAGATAGCATTCAGCACGACACTAACCCTAACCCAGAACAGGAGCATCAAGTGAGAGGCCAGGGTGGACCAACCCAGATTTGCCTCCATTGCAAGTGGGATGCAACAGCCTGCCCCACTTTCAGAGTCACTTTGTTCTTTGACTGTGCTAAACACATTCTCTGGTTAGTGCTGTAGTTTTGTTTGTTGAGACAGGGTTCCTCTATGTAGCCCTAGCTGTCCTGGCTAGCCTTAAACTCAGAAATCTGTCTGTTTCTGCCTCCCAAGTGCTAGGATTAAAGATGTTCACCATCATCCAGCTGCTAAACACATTCTTACAAAGTGATCCAGCAGTCATGACTTAGTATTTATTCTGAGGGATTTGAAAAGTTTCGCTATTTAAAGGCCTGCATGTTGATGTTTAACGTCAGTTTTGGGTTGGGTTTATTTATTTATTTATTTATTGCCAAAAGAGATGTGACCAAATCTTTTCCTTTGGGTGAAGGGGTCCACACACAAGGAGCTGTTGTTCAGTGTAATTAAAGATGTACACCACCACCACCACCACCACAGCCATTGGCTTGAAAGGACATTTTTAAAGGCTCTATTATGATCAAAGTATGTTCATATTTAAAAGAGTCAGATTACAGGAAATAAAAAGGATGAATTTAAAGGAAGCATGGTCAAACTATTCTCAAGCTATCTGGTGCTTATTGTCTACTGAGTAAGTCCACAGTACACATTTGCCAGGTGCCTTTGAAGGCTCCTCAAGCTCTTCAGGACTATATACACTTTCCTGGGCTTTTAAAACCATGCACCTTTTATTTTCTGTATATAGTCTTAAAGGAGCTGAAGATTATCACAACTACTTATTTAAACTTCTGAAGTGAAATATAAAATTTAAGTATTTCTATATAAATACATTAAAATTTAAAATATAAATTACATATATATACAATTTACAATATTACAATATATACAAATTGTATCTTTAAAAGTTTATATTGATGAAATATATCAAAGGGAATGTCATTAAAATTCATATACAATATTGTCTCTTTTATTTTTTATTTTTTTTATTTTTCGAGACAGGGTTTCTCTGTGTAGCCCTGGCTGTCCTGGAACTCACTTTGTAGACAAGGCTGGCCTTGAACTCAGAAATCCACCTGCCTCTGCCTCCCAAGTGCTGGGATTAAGGGAGTGTGCCACCACTGCCTTTGCCTCCCAAGTGCTAGGAATAAAGGTGTGTGTGCTACCACACATAGCAACATCATCATCATCATCATTATTATTATTATTTCAGGTACAAAAATATACAAGGTTTCTGCCCCAAACCACATATAGTAAACATGAATGACGTTTCGCAAAAGGCAGAGGTAAGTAAATCTCTCTCTCTCTCTCTCTCTCTCTCTCTCTCTCTTGTGTGTGTGTGTGTGTGTGTAAGTGAGGAATGAGAGAGGCAGGAAGAGACTTGGAAAGGGAGGAAGAGCTAAGTAATAATATATGTTTAGCTGGGGATTGTGGGAGGGTGTCTGTAACTTTATTAAAGAGAGAAGGTTCAGTTTGCGCACTGTTGTGGGTCACTACTTCTTGATCTGGGATCTGAAGCTCTGCAAGGCAGTGCATTCTAAGTACAGTGGTATTAGAAATGATTCCTTCAACGCTTTGTTAAGGAGGCTTGGACCTTTGGAGGTGATAATTCAGTTTTAGGAGGAGGACTCTTAGCTTCTTCTAAAAACTGCAGTAAGAGTCCTCTCTTTTCCCCTTTCCGTTTCTTGGCTGTGGTTACTGAGAACTGAGAGATCCCAGATGCTGACATTCAAAGGTGACAAACTAAGAAACTAGGAGGGTCAGATCTGCCACATGATCTGTGCCACATGATCTGTGCCACATGATCTGTGCCACATGATCTGTGGCAGACCATTAGGACAGAGAGTTTGTCATTCTGACACATTTACAGACATTTCTTTCAGAAACAAACTTTTTTTGTTTTTTGTTTTTTTTCGAGACAGGGTTTCTCTGCATAGCCCTGTCTGTCCTGGAACTCACTCTGTAGACCAGGCTGGCCTCGAATTCAGAAATCTGCCTGCCTCTGCCTCCTGAGTGCTGGGATTAAAGGTATGCGCCACCACGACCAGCCAAAAACAAACTTCTAAAAAAGATGAGAAGAATCTGCATTCCTAGTTTTAGAACAGGGAAACCATTTCTCTAGTATCCTATTAGACTTACTTTCTTTAGGGTTTTCCTTCTAGAGCCTAGTCTATGCAGTTGGTGTAGCCACCCTGCACACTTTAATGTGTTTTTGGAAGTTACACATGGGTGGTGCCACAGGAGACAAGAATCACCTCTTGTGGGGTTAAACTGGCCTTCAGCTTTGCCTATACTATATAACAGCAATAGTGCTATCTGCAATATGTACTTTACCTCAAAAGCCTAGTCAAAATTCATATACTTTACTGAGACTGACCCTTTTAATTTGTAAGGGAGTGGTGTTAATTTTAATCTTTAATAATAGGATGAGAAAATAAAATGGACTCTTTTTAATTAGAGTTCAATATCTGATTTTTATATTTTACTGACCTTCATCCTCAGTAAAAGACTACCACTAATTGGGGTTTCATTTCTGAAAAATTTTGATTTAGTAAAATTTCTGCTCTCATATTTTCTGTAAGTTCGACTTAAGATTTAGAGAATATCTAATCAGGCTGTGATGATCCAAATAAAGGGTTGAAACTCATTTCTATCTGTTTTGATAAATATTGTATCTTGTTTTTATCTTTGCCTAATTTCTTCTTTTTAAACTTTCTTCTCTTTATTTTCTTCTAACACAAAGATTCTGCTTTCCTCATCTAAACCTGTCCCTAAATCCTATGTGCCAAAACTTGGCAAGGGAGATGTAAAGGATAAGTTTGAAGCCATGCAGAGGGCCAGGGAAGAAAGAAATCAAAGGCGATCTAGAGACGAAAAGCAAAGAAGAAAAGAACAATACATTAGAGAGAGAGAATGGAACAGGAGAAAGCAGGAGGTCATTTTATTTTATTCTTGTGAAAATTTTCATGTTATTCATATTTATGCATTACTCCCACTAACATTTCATATAGACCATGGTTAACACTGCTTTTGTCGTCTGTGAGCTGACTTCTGTGTGCTCCCCTGTTCCTGTCTGCAGTCTCTCACTGCTTACACTGCATGCAATCAACCATGGTCCCAACCATCCAGCACAGAGGCAAACAGAAGCTTTCAATACATTCCATTACAGTATATTTTTATAACTATCCTTTTATAATTATTTGTTCTTTGTCTCTTACTGTGCCTAATATATATTTTTCTTATATGGATATAATTTTCATACAAGAAAAAACAGCATGCACAGGACTCAGTATTATCTGTGGTTTCAGGAATCCATGGGGTATCCTAGAGGGTTCTTCTGCAGTGTGGGGCAGAGGGGCTATTCTAGTATAATCTAGTCTAATTTTGAAACGTGTTCATATTTATTTATTCAACCACCTAGATTAAAGAAATGCTTGCTTCTGATGATGAGGAAGAAAGTTCTCCTAAAGTAGAAAAGGCTTATGTCCCAAAGCTAACAGGTGAGAGCCTTGAGGGCTAAATATAAATGAGATTGCAAGAGAAAGAAACATGGCAAAATATCCAAGGGTTGTTTTGTTTTGTTTGTTTGTGTGTGTGTATTTAGGGACAGTTAAAGGTAAATTCGATGAAATGGAGAAACACAGACAGGAAGAACAAAGAAAGAGAACAGAAGAAGAAAGAAAACGCAGAATTGAGCAGGATCTGTTAGAAAAGAGGAAAATACAGCGCGAATTAGCAAAAAGAGCGGAACAGGTGGGTGCTAAATGCTACACTGGGGGTTATTTCTGTAACTAACAGAGCAAACGAGAACTAATCAGGATGTTGAGTTAAAATACTTAATACAGTATAAGCTTATTAATAATGGCTAGCCTAAAAATATTATCTTAAAGGAAAATATTCACGTCAGTTGCCCAGTAGTATGGGAAAAATGGGCCTATCTTAGGAGTGATATTTTATTCTGTATAATCTTACTAATTATTTCTACATTCCTTAAACTGACTATACTCCCAACTTTTCTTGGTATCTTTGAGAGTTTTATAAAGCTTTATGACATTTTCACACATAAACTATTCATAATTACAAAGCACAATTATGGTTTTTTTACTAGCAGTATTTGTAAGTGCTACCCTATATGCATGTGCACCATGTGCATGCAGTGTCCACAGAGGTCAGAAAGCATTGAATCCCTTGGGCTTGGGGTTACCGACAGTTCAGGGTCATCACATATGTGCTAGGAAACAAAGCCAGGTCCTCTGCGCGTGTGCGCGGAGGTGCAGAGGTGTCCTAACCACTGAGCAGCCTCTCCTCTCCCCTAAGTTGATGTGCTACGCTCCGTTCATCTTTACTATTTTCTAAAGAGAAAAGTGATAACACAAATAAGGCCTATCCCATTATTGCATGCCAGAAAAGTCCATTAACTTCAATTTGCAAATAACCTCCGCTGGGACACAAGCTACTTGTTTGCTGGTGAATGATATTTGCTGGGTTAACCTTAAGAACGCTATGTACTTCAGGGTTGCCTCTAGGTTCTAGTGATTAAAGGTAAACATTCATTTTGTAGTGAAACTTTATAAGAAAGTCAAATTATAAAATGAGAATTATTGAATTTTTAATTATGGTTTTATATATAGTTACTTCAAAATTTTAAGCATGTAGATATAGGAGTTAAGATTATAGTTATATCAAGCTTATAAACAATCCTGAAGTATATAAAATGTGACATCTAACACAGTATACCGTGTATATATGTAAAATATCTTTCAGTCTTCTATTCAAAGTACTCATATTTTCTAGACTTACTGACCCATTTGAAACCCAATAATGGAATGGTAGACAGTGGCTTCTCAAGAACAAAATAATACAAAAAATCTGTCAGTGAGCCTGACTAAAATAAAGACTGGATGTTCAAAAGTAAATTTTATATATATATATATATATATATATGAATGATCATGAAAAAAAGTCAGCGTCTTTATACCAAACACTTGCTGTATGTAGGGTGCCATAGAACTCTGGCTAATGATGTTTTAGCCCTAGGAAATTAAGGGTACCACAGCAATGTAGTAATAATAACTTCTTATAAATATGGAAAGTCTAATTCTGAAATAGAAGTACCTTTTCCACTCAAATTTAACATGACTTAATGTAGTGTGCTGTAATGTTTGTTTATAGTTTACTAATACAATCCAGCATGCTGAGAGGTGTTCCTGAGCTCAGAAAGGTTAATGTGATTGATCACCAAGATAATTGCCAATTCTAAGATTGTGAGATTTTACAGACTTGAAAAATAACATACCTTGTGTATTAGATATTAGAATAAAAAATAAATTTCATGGGGAAACCCTGTAGGTGAATTATCTGGTTAATTCTGAAGATACCTAATGGACAAAATTAAGTCCATCCATTTGACACAGAGATGGTCTTGGTGGGAGATGGGATCTTGAGAAGAGGCAGGGAGAGAAATCTGAGGAAGAAACAAATTTGCTTTATACAAAGAAAAATATACTGAGAAACATTATGTAGTGTTAACTTGTGAAAGTCAGCAATAACTGAATCTGAATGTCTGTTCTTGACTATACTGGTAGCATAGCACCCCTCAAGTAAATGAATCATTTTCCATGTTTGTTTAAAAAAATTCACAACTGTATCTTTTGTTGCCTTGTGGTGGTTTAAAGTGAACAAAAGTAAAAGAAAGCAACAGCAACATAAATGTAAGATTCAAAAAATTAAAGGCTCCCAGACCAGGGCCTGGAAAGGCTGTAGGAGATAGAGACCTAGGTTTAAAGAGCTCTTTCTCTATCCTGTATTCTCACTGTCTGGCTTCTCAGAGTTCCTGGCTCCTTTTATTGATTACTTGATTGCTCATTAGAAAACAGTTGAATTTGTAATTAACTGTTGCCTTTTGTATTTTAAATTTTACTGTTCTATGTTTGAGACATGGTGACACTAGGTAGCCCTGGCTGGCCTGGAACTTGACACATAGGTGAGGCTGACTTTAGACTCACAGAAGTCATCCTGACTAACTTTAACTTCATAATAGTTCTTACTTGTCTGTTGCTTATGTTTTCTTTTCCTGAGATTTCAGACACTGCATTGTTAGAATCACCTATTTTCTCTCAGCAGTTTGCTCAGGTATCAGCCTGCCCATTAAGTTAACCCAATGTTTCTTCAACTTCAAAGAAATGTGCTTTATTTTAAATGATGGCCTTTTCCTAATTCAGTATGAGAAAATATTATAAGTATCAGAACTATCCTCCTTGTAAAATCTACCTGATATTTCTACCATACTTTATTATTGTATCAGTTACATTCTTGCCAGATATCTTTGATAAGAAATAGGGTCACAGGCTGGGTGTGGTTGTACATGCCTTTAATCCCAGCATTCAAGAGGTAGAGGCAGGCAGATCTCTGTAAGTTTGAGGTTAGCCTGGTCTACAAGGAGAGTTCTAGGACAGCCAGGGCTACACAGAGAAACACTGTTTCAATAAAAGATAAGAAAGAAAGAAAGAAAGAAAGAAAGAAAGAAAGAAAGAAAGAAAGAAAGAAAGAAAGAAAGAAAGAGAAAGAAAGAAGGAAGAAAAGGAAAAGAAAGAAGAAAGAGGGTCACCACTATTTGATTGCTTGTGATGAATCTTCTACTATCTCAGGGGCAAGAGGATGGAGGGCACTTTTTTATATCTCACTTTAAATTGCTACTAAGTTAAAAGTCATTCCTTGTAAGCTCACAGTCAAGTTGAAATTTTACCAGAAGCCATGGATAAATTACTTTTCAGATGTATGTTTAAAAGCATCAAGCAGAAACTCAATGTAATGTAACGATATGAAATTCTCATTCAATAGATTGAGGACATAAACAATACGGGAACCGAATCCGCATCAGAGGTAACAGACATTTCCTTTAATGAAACATTCACTGAAAATTACCTGATTCACAAAGAAAACATGTAGAGGCTTTTAGTTCACTATTGAATATAAATATCACAATAACAAAAGTCAATTTTTGTAAAGGCAAGAGTATACTTTGACTCTTACAAACACTGTAGTGTGTTTAAAGAAAAGGATGCTTCTGCCTGCCGGGCTGAGCCATGAAGATGGCATCCACGAGTCTTTTAGGGACACACATTTCCTGAACTAACATGTAAAGCTGTTGAAAGCTGACATTTCCCTTTCCACCATCTGTCCTCTTTCCTCATAGTCCCTAAGGGCTCATGTTCTGGTTTGCACACACTAGTGTGGAGAGGAGTGTGTATTACAATGAAGGAATGTCCAACAACCATAAAAACAAAGTTAAAAATCCAGCCAACCAATTTGATGGTGTGCCTAAAATTATGATACAAAAGTTGGAAAAAATTTAATTTAGGGGTATATGTTATACTTTATAATCTTTATTTTTGAAAAAAGTTAAGAGATAACGATAAATTTGTAGTAAAATCGATTTTGAGAATGCATTTGAGCCATGTGTAGTGGCGCCGGGCTTTAATTCTAGCATTAAGGAGGCATAGGCAAGGCAGGTGGGTCTCTGTAGTTTTTGTTTGTTTGTTTGTTTGTTTTTTGAGACAGGGTTTCTCTGTATAGCCCTGGCTGTCCTGGAACTCACTTTGTAGACCAGGCTGGCCTTGAACTCAGAAATCCTCCTGCCTCTGCCTCCTGAGTGCTGGGATTAGGCATGTGCCACCATCACCCAGCAGGATCTCTGTAGTTTAAGGCCAGCCTGGTCTACATAGCAAGTTCCAGGATAGTCAGAACTACATAGAGAGACCCTGTCTCAACAAAGAAACCCAAGAATTTGTTTTAAACTTTAATAGGATAAATGCTTTACATTGTGAGTGTTAGTATATCACTTGGGTGAATATTCAATGGCTTTTTTCATTAAATACCACATTATTAAATACTGAAAAACTCGGAGAAGCAGATTATGGAGAAAATTTTGTTTGTTTAACCTTAAACTATCCACCATCAAATTGGTTTGAAGTATACTCACATGCACATCACCTTTTGTGCAATTAATGTAGACTGTCTAAAGTCAGACAATGCTACTACAGTCTTGTTACTTAACCAGGTAAATCAATTCTATCTTTCAAATCATATACTGCTTCTTGAAACTGCCATCAATGGATCTCAGTAAAACTGATTCATGCACAGTGAGTGTAGAGAAAAATGTAGTTAATAGTAATACGTTTAAAAAGTAAGGTTTTGGGGGCTGGTGAGATGGCTCAGCAGGTAAGAGCACCCGACTGCTCTTCCGAAGGTGATAAGTTCAAGTCCCAGCAACCACATGGTGGCTCACAACCATCCGTAATGAGATCTGGCTCCCTCTTCTGGAGTGTCTGAAGACAGCTACAGTATACTTACATATAATAAATAAAATAAATCTTTAAAAAAAAAAAAGTAAGGTTTTTTTTTTTTTTTTGGTCCTTTATAGCCTTGACAGCAATGTAATTCACCACTTATGGAGGTGAAGTACCCTATCACCTACATTTTTATTAAGGATATGGATGCTAATTATGTATCTTACACATAGGAAGGAGATGACTCACTACTTATAACAGTGGTACCTGCCAAATCATATAAAACACCTGAAAAAACAAAGAATCCTGAGGACCCGGACAGAGAAGAAGGAAACGAGAGGACTAACCATGAAGAAGATAGGATGAGATATGAAGAAGAGTGCCGAGCTCTCAAAGAAGCAAAATGTCTTTCATTAGTCATGGTAAATTTTTTTTATAAGAATAAATCAAAAGTTTAGTTTAACAATTGCCCTTTGGGTAACAAGTTTGTTTTCGTAGGATGATGAAACAGAGGCCAAAAAAGAATCACATTTTCCTGGAAAATTGAAGTCAACTTTTGAAGAACTGGAACGACAAAGACAAGAAAATCGCAAGAAGCAAGCGGAAGAGGAAGCGAGACGACGCTTAGAAGAAGAGAGGCGTTCCTTTGAGGAGGCAAGAAGGCACATGGCAAGTATCTGTGTTAACCTTGCCTTTCACAAAAGGCAGTGGGCTCCACGTGATGCTTCCTGCAAATCCAAGGAGGTCTCTCTAAATGGGGACACCTCATTTCATTGTTTGATTTTCATAGTACTATGGATTGGACCTAGTACATACTAAACAGGTGCTCTACCGCTGACACCAAGTCCCAAAAGGCATGTTTTGAAACTGTATGTATATTTATATACAATATACATACATAAAATTCACTTGTATATATTTTTTTGAGTTTTCACTTTGGGGTATGTTGTCCAATATCTTTGAGTTTTTATTTTAATATTGTATACTATGTTAATATAAAACTATTACTCAATGCATGGTTTTGTCTTTCTGTATAAGTTAAACAGTATATTTAATGATATGGTTGTAGGACATTTTCAAGTCAGATTATGAATTTCACTTGAGGCGCACAGGTTTAGGATTTCAGCTATTTAGGAGGGTGAGGAAGGAAGTACACACATTCAAGGCTAGCCTGTACTACCAAACCAGTCAAGAGTTAAAGGCCAACCTGGGCAATCCTCACATATTCAGTGATGGATTAAACCTCGAGCCTTGTGAAGGCTCTATCACTAGCACTTGTCTAGCAGTCACAGGCTCGAGGTTTAATCCCACTAATCCCCACTACTATAGAAGGAGGAGGAGGAAGAGGAGGAGGAAGAGGAGGAGGAGGAGGAGGAGGAGGAGGAGGAGGAGGAGGAGGAAAAAGAACAGATTTTAGTCTCTTATTTTGAAAACTGAAAAAATGAACAGCTATAATTTTCAAAGTTACCATGACCTTCTTGATTAGCTTTCATTAATGATGTTATAAAGATTTCAGCTCAACATTTTGAATTTTCTAAACATTATATAAAATGTTATTACTTCTGGCTGGGTATGGTGGTGCATGCCTACCTATAATCTCCGCATTTGAGAGGTAGAGGCAGGCTTGTCTCTGAGTTCTAGGCCATCCTAGTCTGTATAGTAAGACTCTGTCTCAAAAGCAAATAAAATATTATTCACTTTAATACCTGCACATCTTAATATAATTGGCAAGCAACCCAGTAAAATATTAATAGGGTTCAATTCATATTAAGGTGAGCAAATCAACTGTGTGATGAATTTTATATAAATACCAGATGGCAGTATTTTATCTAATTGGTATAAGGAAAATCACCCACCGTGGTTCATAGTAAGTAAACTTTTTTTTCCTCATTCTGGTCAAACCTGCTCGCTCTGGTCTGCCCCGCTGGCTCCGGTTAGCCCCACTCGCTCTGGTTGATCCCACTTGCTCAGTCCCTGCTCTCTCCGGTCCAAGGATTCATTTATTATTATACATAAGTACACTATAGCTGACTTCAGATGCACCAGAGGAGGGCGTCAGATCTCATTACAGGTGGTTGTAAGCCACCATGTGGTTGCTGGGATTTGAACTCATCACCTTCGGAAGAGCAGTCGGGTGCTCTTACCCTCTGAGCCATCTCACCAGCCCCCACCCACCCTCTCTTTTTTTTTTTTTTTTTTTAAATCTGAGTCAGGGTGTTGCTGTAGATTTGGTGGTCCTGGAACTTAGTATGTAAACTTGGTTGGCCTTGAGTTATAGAGTTCCTCCTACCTCTGCAAGTACCTGGATTAAAGGTGCACACTATCACACCTGGAAAGCAGGAAAATGCTTACAAATCACCAATGTCTCATCCTCTTCAGACTCTGTGCATATGTATACACCTCAGCTATAAGTACAAACCATTTAATTTGTTTATGAGAATTAACAGTCAGCATGAGCCCTCTAAAGTTTGGAAGTCTCTCTTGTTTAAAAGCTAGATTGAAAAATTTTATTTAATCTTGAGTACATTTTTTATTTGTAACTTCTCTACATATGGTCATTTTATCATATAAGATGTTAAAAAGGAAGAGAGAATTTGGCCAGGCACAGGAGGCAGTGTCAATCAGATCTCACTGAGTTCAAGGCCAGCCAGGTCTACAGACTGAGTTCTAGGATAGCCAGGGCTATTTTAGAGAGACTCTGCCTCAAAACAAAACCAAAGATAAAAATAAAAAGTAAAAAGGAATTGAAGTATTCTGGGAGCTTTGAAATAATACTCTTGTCTAGTTGCTAGCCACATACCTTTCTACCAGTAATCCATTCCTGTGCCAAAGAGTCTCAATTTTTAGTAATGTATAGTTTCTTTATTAGGTAAATGAGGAGGATGAAAACCAAGATAGAGAAACAGTTTTTAAAGAGTATCGCCCAGGAAAACTCAAACTCAGTTTTGAGGAAATAGAAAGGCAAAGGAGAGAAGATGAAAAACGAAAAGCAGAGGAGGAGGCACGAAGGAGAATAGAGGAAGAGAAGGCGGCATTTGCTGAAGCAAGGAGAAGCATGGTAAGAGCAAAGCTAACTCAGCAGTGGTTTGGAATTCAGCATGTGTGTATGGGATGTGTACTTGCCCAAGCTAGGAAAAGCCAGACAACCTTAGATGCCATTCTCAGGAATGCTGTCCTCTTTTATGACAGGACTGGCTAGCAGTCTGAGGAACCCGCCTGTCTCTGCCTCCCCCGTGCTGAGATTACAGGTGTGCGCCTAGTTTTACTTGGGCTCTGGGGACTGAACTCAGATCCTCATGCTTCCAAGATAAAGACTTTACTTAATAAGCTATCAAGCCTAGCCCAAGGATTCACTCTTTAGAGCATGCAAATGAAAAGACTAGACTCTGAGGAGGAACAGCCACCCTATCATCTCTGCAATCTGTAGAAGAGGATGAACGCTAAATACCAGGTACTTGTCAGCATTTGCTTCAGTTGGTGTTGAAAAGATATACTAATGCCATGCCTAGCATACAAGGTTGGAAACTATCATCCTTCTCTGGAAAGATAAATTTCTTTAGGCCAGATCTGAGTGTCAAGAACAAAACGGGGGTGGGTGTGGGTGTGTGTGAGGTGAGGTGGAGAGATGGCTCAGCTGTTAAGAGCATTGACTGCTATTCCAGAGGTCCTGAGTTCAATTCCCCGCACCCACATGGTGGCTCACAACCATCCAAAATGTGATCTGTTGCCCTCTTCTGGTGTGTCTGAAGAGAACATATATACATAAAATAACTAACTTTAAAAAAGACTCAGGAAAAAAAAAAGAACAAAACAGGCAATTTCCCCTATTGTTTCCCTCTTTTTTTTTTTTTTTTAAGATTTATTCCATTTATTATATGCAAGCACACTGTAGCTGTCCTCAGACACTCCAGAAGAGGGCGCCAGATCTCGTCACGGATGGCTGTGAGCCACCATGTGGATGCTGGGACCCGAACTCATCACCTTCGGAAGAGCAGTCGGGTTCTCCCACCCACTGAGCCATCTCACCAGCCCCCGTTTCCCTCTTTCTGTTCCTTCTCTTGTTTCATTCTCTTCTCTGCTGTCCTTTTCTCCTTCATTCTTGCCATTTTAATCCCACTCAATCTGTATTAGATGATCAAATCACAATTCTCTAACTTCAAAATACCCAACATACTTAAAAAAAAAGATTTACTTATATGAGTACACTGTATCTGTTTTTAGACACACCAGAAGAGGACATCAGATCTCTTTACAGATGGTTGTGAGCCACCATGTGGTTGCTGGGAATTGAACTCATGACCTTTGGAAGGGCAGTCAGTGCTCTTATCCACTGAGCCATCTCTCCAGCCCAACATACTTTCTTGCATATTGATACCTAATTTGTCAAAAAGTTAAAACTTTCCACATTATGTTAATGTTTGTAAAATAGTTATCTGAACAATCAATTTTAAGCACTTTAACATATGCAAACTGCATCCCCTTTTTGCATTTTAATTGCCTTCTGATAAAATAGCCTAGAATTTGTTTCTGCCTGTTCTGGGCATTCTACCAAGTACTTGGTTTAATCACTCAAATCAGAAACTCAGAACCCTGAAACATACGCCTTCAACTTTTCATTCATGCCCAATTGGCTATAACCCCCCCTTTGACTCCCTGATTTACTCTCTCATCTTCTCTGCTGTAATCCATATCACTGTTGCTATTCCTTGCCTGGGACCAAGTCCTAACTTGCTTGCTTTCTTGCCTGTGAGCCCAGGAAGGTCCTCTCCCTCCTTGTCCAGGTCTGCAGGCCACACTTCAGATCTGAACAAAAGTGTTTATCTTCAGGACACAGAAAAACAGAATTCAATTGTTTTTCATGGTAAAATGTATCCGCTATAAACAGCTTATAAGCAAAGGTTCTAGTTGCAATTTTGAAATTGCCTGTATTCAGTTGATCGTATAGTAAAACTGTTATTGGAGTCTGGGAAGATGGCCCAGCTAGATAAAGATACCACTAAGCCTGGTGACCTAAGTCTACTCCTGGAAACCAACATGGTAGGAAGAAAGAACTGACTCCTGAAAATTTTCTTCTGACACCTGCATGCCCCAATAAATAAGAAAGATAAATAATTTATTTTAAGTTAACACCCTACAGTTGAGCGCCTGCCTCAGCGTACTTAGTACTTCCAAGCTTCACTCAATCCTGAGAGAACCATAATAAAATTGCCACAGGGAAGCCGGGCGTGGCGGCGCACACCTTTAATCCCAGCACTCGGGAGGCAGAAGCAGGCGGATTTCTGAGTTCGAGGCCAGCCTGGTCTAGAGTGAGTTCCAGGACAGCCAGGGCTACACAGAGAAACCCTGTCTCGAAAAACCAAAAGACATGGTTTCTTTGTGTAGCCCTGGCTGTGAAAAAAATTGCCACAGGGAGATTCAAGAGAGGCTAGTAGCTTACCAAGGTCACAATCAAATTTATTCATATAAGGTTACAAAATTACCAAAAAAAGCAGTCTGTTAATTATTCACATTTCAAATGTCTTATATAAAGTGAAAGATTTCACTCAGGCACTTTCACATATGTCTAACAGTATAATCTTATTGGAAATATTCTGAAGCTGGATTTATGGCTTTACTACCTTGACTTTGGATAAGTTACTTTTCAGTCAGTTCCTCTGGTTCCTCATGTGCAAACCAAGGATATTAATCCTATGCTATTTTATAAAGTTACTGGGTTAAATATATGTATTTATAACTGGACTGGCAGTTTTAAGAACATATGAACTATTATGTCTTTAAAACATCTTGGCAGCAAAACTGCACAATTAAATGGCATGATGGCCCTGTTTTTTCTGATCAAAGCTTAGGACAATACAGATGTACCTCAGTAAGACGATGATTTGAGATTTACTTCAATCCAACCAACAAAAATATTTTTAATATGATTAAAGTATCAATTTCTGATTCAACTGATTCATTGTATAAAAATGGAGCATGTTTTGTTCATTTCAATGGAGAATTGATGTACATGGTTATCATCCTCCATACCACAGATACACCAGTCTACAAGTAATACCTCTTTAGTATGCACAATTCTGAAAAAAAAAATTATTTTAAATAGGTATTAGATGATGATTCCCCGGAGATTTATAAAACAGTCTCTCAAGAATCTCTTACTCCTGGAAAACTGGAAATTAATTTTGAACAATTATTAAGACAAAAAATGGAAGAAGAAAGACGACGAACAGAGGAAGAACGCAGACATAAACTAGAATTGGAGAAACAGGAATTTGAACAACTGAGACAAGAGATGGGAAAGGTAAGAATATTCACTTAGTGGTCTGAGTATTTTCCTTACACTGCTTTACTGTGACCTTTATGTACTGTTAATTTACACGGATATTTGACATACATTTATGACACATATATAGGTTACCATGTCTGACCTGGTAGAGTGTAGCAAGGAATGTGGCTCAACATGATACTGAAAACACATTTAAGACATTAAGATCCTTTTAGTGATTTGTTTGCTATAACTAAATTGTGGTTCTCATGTGTGAGGCTTGTAGGTAACAGTGTCCTAACACAATTTAAAAGGATAGTAGAGCTGTTCTTCCAAAGAACTGAGATTCAATTCCCAGTACCCACAGCTCACTACTATCCACAAACTCCTGTTCTAGGGGATCTGATGCCCTATTCTAACCTGCCAGGACATGCATGTGACATACACACATCATGCAGCCAAAGCATTTATATAGAAAATGAAAAAATTAAGTAACCAATATTGTATCTAATTGTGGGTCCAAAGCACATAGTATTGATACTAGCAATTAAATATACCAAAAAGCTGTTCAAGGTTTTATGTGAAAGGTTGGAAGTTCTTAATAAGGTTTTTATTTTTATTTTTTTATTTAAGACTTATTTTCTGTGTTCTGCCTGTGTATATGTCTGGCAAGCAGTGTCAGTGGAGGCCAAAGGAGAATGTCAGATCCCCTGGAGCTGGAGTTAAATTCTGTGAGCCTTGATGTGAATGCTGGGCACTGAACTCAAATTCTCAGAAAGATTAGCCAGTGCTCTTAACCACTAAGCCATCTTTCTAGCCCCAGAAATAAAACTCTTAAAATAGTACATATATACATGATTCCAGTTGTCCTATGAGTTCCAGGCATCTGTTTCGTTGTACTTCCTCACACACAGAGATAAGAGGAAACATTTATTGTAATTTGCTGATACTAAACATTTGGAAATCTTTCTCTTTTGAAGGAAGAAGAAGAAAATGAAAGCTTTGGGTTGAGTAGAGAATATGAAGAATTAATTAAATTAAAAAGGAGTGGCTCAATTCAAGCTAAAAATCTAAAAAGCAAGTTTGAAAAAATTGGACAGTTGTCTGAAAAAGAAGTACAGAAAAAGATAGAAGAAGAGCGAGCAAAAAGGAGAGCAATTGACCTTGAAATTAAAGAGCGAGAAGCAGAAAACTTCCATGAGGTATATATGTATTACTGTTGCATTTGTTTATAACCTTTATCTTAAAATGAGTTCCAGTTTTTTTGTTGTTTTTTGTTTTTTTGAGACAGGGTTTCTCTGTATAACCCTGGCTGTCCTGGAACTTTGTAGACCAGGCTGGCCTTGAACTCAGAAATCCGCTGGCCTCTGCCTCCCAAGTGCTGGGATTAAATGTGTGTGCTACCACTGCCCGGCCAGTTCTAGTTTTTTTTTTTTTTTTTTTTTTTTTTGGTTTTTCGAGACAGGGTTTCTCTGTATAGCCCTGGCTGTCCTGGAACTCACTCTGTAGACCAGGCTGGCCTCGAACTCAGAGATCCACCTGCCTCTGCCTCCCAAGTGCTGGGATTAAAGGCATGCGCCACCACGCCCGGCCAGTTCTAGTATTTGCAGTTCATTTTGGTATATATGTAATAATCTGGAAATTAAATAGCAAAAGTCCATTAAGTTCATATAGCACTTAAGAGTCCAAAAGGATGGGGATAGGGTAATAGGGTGCAGAATGGAGAAAAAAAAATAGAATGGCAGCAAATAGGTAAATCAGGGTGATAGTTGGTCACACAAATTGTTCTAGGAACACACAAGTGAGCCATGGCCATGACTGAAAACCACCAATTATGCTCTATGTTCCCTATTGCTATGAATTCATATTGGACAGAGTGTACCTGGAGGTTTGTAGGGCTAAGGTATTTCAGCCTCCTCTAATGCTACCAGGTTACACACAAGTGAGCCATGGCCATGACTGAAAACCACCAATTATGCTCTATGTTCCCTATTGCTATGAATTCATATTGGACAGAGTGTACCTGGAGGTTTGTAGGGCTAAGGTATTTCAGCAATAAAGTATACAGGCACAGCTCGGTATCACTGTCGTAGCCTCCTCTAATGCTACCAGGTTACCTTTTGAAGAAAATCCTTCCACGGTGCCTTGTGATCCAAGCCATCAATGGCCCAGCCCTAGCATTCTAGACCTTTGGTGCTTTGCTCCCTACCCCATGTGTCCTCTCTCTACCATTCCAGGCTCCATGCTTTACCCAGGCCTTTGCTTCTGAAATGCTTTCTGCAGGGAAGGTTTTACCTCTTACAGTCCTATGGAAATATTTTTTATCTTTTAGGGTCCAAGGCTACCTTCTCATTTGTAAAGCATTCTCACATTAAAAAAATTTGCAGTAAGAGGAACATTCTAGACTAAGTGACAATTTTGAGGGATTAGAAAACAGATCTCAAGGAGTATAAAGTACATTGTGACTAATTGTTGAAAGGATTTCACCCTACAGAAACTATAATCACCATAATTTTGGTATACTAAACATTTTAAGGCAGAAGAATACTGTTACTAAAGAATTTTCTAATCATGATGAAGGAAATGGAAGACAGGCACAAAGGCAGGTGTAACCCTGAAATCTTGATCCTCCTCTTTCCACCTCCTGAGCACTGACTGGGATTGTAGGCACATACATACTACTATGCTTGGCAATACCTTTGTTTTTTTTTGAGACAGTCCCCCCTACCCCCCTCTGTGCCACCCTGGCTGTTCTGGTATTCCATCTGTAGAGCAGGTTGGCCTCAAACTCAGAGATCCACCTGCCTCTGTATTCTGAGTGTTGAGATTAAAGGCATGCACCACCAACCCCATGTAAGACCCAATTTAACAAAACTTAGTAAAAATTTTTCTTCTAGATGGTTCCTGAGGACCTTGCTATTGTACCATCATTAGGGCAAACAGCTAATGCCAGCTTAATCAGGTCTGGTCAAATACTGTAAACTGTTGTGCAAGGCAAACAAAGTCTGACCTTAGTTCTGAGCTTGGTGAGATGTATGTCCATTTTGTAAAACTGATGAGTTAACAGCTGGAAGTAGTAAAATAATAGTCTAGTGATGACTAAAGTTTTTACTGGTTATTTTGTACAAGGTTAAGCTAAAATCTAATCTTTAAACATCATGGAAAGTAAAGTTCAAACTGGGTACTTGACTCCCCAAACAAGATCTCACTATGTTACCCTGTCCTGGAATTCATGTATACTAGGCTTGCATTAAAATCACAAGTCTTCTCCCAAGTACCTGGATAAAGAGTACACCATCACTTCCATATGAACATTGGTATTTTTCAAAGGGGAGAACAAGACTAGAAAATTCTAAAAGTTGGAGGGAAAGTCCATGGTTGGAGGTTAACAGTTTACCTGCAGTTTTTTAAAGCTCTTAATGACACTTAATCCATGGTGGATAAATGAGGCTTGACATCCTAATCTCACAAGTTAGAGCTGGAAGTAACACATTAAACGTACCAGTTTTATTACAAATTTTATGACTGTCTAACAAGTTGGCTTGATTAGATTGGAGTTTTAAGACAGGGTCTCATCCCAGCACTTGGAGGCAGAGGCAGTTCAAGGCTAGCCTGGTCTACAGAGTGAGGTCCAGGACAGCTAGGGCAACACAGAGAAACATGAAGACTTAGCCATATGCAAGCATGATGCTAAGAATCACATTTGAGAACTAATGCATGCTATATACTCACTCTACCAAAGGAGCTTCACTCTCAACCTAATTTGGTTTTCTAATTATCTACTGTGTCTCAAGAATCACTGTTGTTCTAATATCCTGGTACCAATATTATCAATGCTCTAGACACTCATTCCATTTAAAACTTTTACATCCCTATAGCATCAGCTTAGTTTTCTAAAGGTTCTAGAAAACAGTATCAATGTTTTGACAGTTGACATTCCTTTCAGTTAGGTTTTGCTTATTCAAACCTTTTTCTTCTCTTTTTGAGAAGCTATGCAAAGCAATGCATTTGCCCAAAGTTTATGCTAAACTCTAGAAGGGAGATCATTATAGGATCCAGTTATACCGTTAGTGGACTGGCTTAACCATCCTTTCATATATTAAGATTTATGGTAATGAAAGCAAACCACTGTTAACCCACTCACAGAGCAGTGTCTGGGCTGCTGGGATCACACTAAGGGTCACAGCAGCACAGGCAACTAGTCATCACTTGACAGTAAATAAGCAGCACAAATATGCTGCAACCATCATCTAAGTATGTAACTATTACCTCATGCTCTAGGTTTTAGGAAAGTGTAACTAAAATGTGATCTGGGAAAGAAAGAAACCAAACTGATCAAACTATGTATGAGTCAAGATTTTCTTATAAAGGTACCCAATCTACAATGTTTTCCAATTTCCATTTAAATTGGGGTACTTTACACATACAGATCCCCCCCCCCAGCGCCATGAAAACAAAATTGTAAGATTCTCTAGAGACCAATAATTTGTGGCTGTGACTACAACCCAGTGGGCAGTATGCACCTAGCACTCAGATACAGGCACAACAGTCCTACATGCAAACTTTTAAGACTAGTTCTTGGTTTTGTCGACCTTTTCCTGTTTTGTTAGACTTATACAGTATTCTGCCTCCATGAATGCCAACTGGTCAGAAGAGGGCACCATTATAGATGGCTATGAGTCACCATGTGGTTGCTGAGAATTAAACTCAGGACTCTGGAAGAAAAAGCCAGTGCTCTTAACCACTGAGTCACCTCTCCAGCCTGGTTTTGTTGATTTTTGAATCCAATTTAACTTGTCTGTTTATACCACTGTATCAAAGATTTATCATCCAACTGTCTTTTTTCTAGTTACCTTTTGATAAGCTATCTTGCCATTTATTTTCTTGGCTTCCAAAACTCACCCTTAAACAATGACTCACCTTCATCACAAGTTTCCCATATTCCAGATGCTTCTCCATTTCCTTATGTATTTCTCCCTGGCATCTCACCCAAATTTACACATTTCTAAAATCTCCAGAAGCATCAAGGATGATCTACTCCTTGTGTAGTAGTGCTTAAAGTTTCTTTTAAAGTTGTCATGTACAATATTCTGTGAAAGTATTTATGTATGTGCATAAAAAAGTAAAAGAACCATAATATTAGCACTATTAAATGAAGTACCGAGTTAGGCATACTAGGTGAGGAGTCCAAATGAGATGCTAGCCTTTAAGGTATGACTAAAGTATTCTGAATTGTTTCAAAACAATTAACTCATTTCCCTGAAAACCTGAATAGCTACAGTATAATACAAAGCAAACCAAATGCATTCAATGTTTTGTGCCTATAAATTACTGAATCATGAACATATCAAGTTCTTGGCACAACTTGTATCCATTCTTTTTAAAGGATGATGATGTTGATGTAAAGCCTGCAAAAAAGAGTGAATCTCCTTTTACTCATAAAGTGAACATGAAAGCCAGATTTGAACAAATGGCGAAGGCAAGAGAAGAAGAAGAACAAAGAAGAATTGAAGAACAAAAGCTACTACGAATGCAGTTTGAACAGAGAGAAATAGATGCGGCACTACAGAAGGTATGTATAAATGGAGATGGTGCTCTAAGCATATCTGCAAGCAATTAAGAAACATCATAGGCTAGCTAGCTTGCAAGCCACTGGGATGGTTTTCTGTGTTAGTGAAAACCAGGGCATCATGCATGCTACCCAATACTCAGCTATATCCCAAACTTTTTCTTTTTTTACCTTCAAAATCCCATTACTAAAATAAATGTCAACTAGGTAATATACTTATTTTAATACAGAAAAGAGAAGATGAGGAGGAGGAAGAAGGTAGCATTGTTAATGGCTCCACTACTGAAGATGAAGAGCAAACTAGATCAGGAGCGCCATGGTTCAAAAAGCCTTTAAGAAATACCTCAGTTGTAGACAGTGAGCCAGTCAGATTTACTGTTAAAGTAACAGGAGAACCCAAGCCAGAAATTACATGGTGGTTTGAAGGAGAAATACTGCAGGATGGAGAAGACTATCAGTACATCGAAAGAGGTGAAACTTACTGCCTGTATTTACCGGAAACTTTCCCAGAAGATGGAGGAGAATATATGTGTAAAGCAGTCAACAATAAAGGCTCAGCAGCGAGTACCTGCATTCTTACCATCGAAAGTAAGAACTAATTGGCTTTTGATCCTTTGTTTTATTAGGAAATAAATAGGAAAAAAAAAATCATTCTTCTTCTTCTTCTTCTTTTTTAGTGGATGGCTACTAGGCTTCCTTCTTTACTTGGAACTCTCTCTCCAACTCTCTTGATACATCTCTGTGGAGGGGCCAAAAAGGAGACCAGAGGTGCCACTAAATTGACTTAATCTTTCCCCAAATCTTCAAACTAGGAGCTCATCTAAAGAACATCATTTCTAATGCATATCAGGTTCATTACCATGCTGTGCAAAGTCAAAACGTAGCTGACAGAAAAGGGAAATAAAAGTACTCATTCTGTCAGAACCTAAGACAAAAGCTTCGTATTTATAGCAACCAATACTGAAAAGTATACAGTTTGCATGAATAAGCTGAAGATTTTTTACATTTAAATTAGCCATTGATTGTCAATGAAAGTGGACTGATCAGTAGATTTAGTAAAAAGTGATTCATTTTGATTTAAATTTCTAGCTTTAAAAATAAGTTTGTAAGTGTCAAGTGTAGTGTTTCAAGCCTTAATCTCAGTACATGGGAGATCGGTGGATTTCTATATGCAGTGAAACCATGTAACCCTGGATTCTAACAACACAGTCTGTAAATAAAAGTTTATTATGTTCTAATATTGGGTGGTTTTATATTTAATTTTCTGGGAAACATGTTGTGAAATCATAATAAATTTACCTGTGCATTAAAAGGTCCTTTTCTTTATTTTAAAAACTGTGTAAATTATCTGCCCTTTTAAAAGTTTAATGCAGCCGGGCGTGGTGGCGCACGCCTTTAATCCCAGCACTTGGGAGGCAGAGGCAGGTGGATTTCTGAGTTCGAGGCCAGCCTGGTCTACAAAGTGAGTTCCAGGACAGCCAGGGCTATACAGAGAAACCCTGCCTCCAAAAACCAAAAAAAAGTTTCATGCACTTACCATTAAAAAGGCAAAATCAAAACTATTACTTTTCACAGTGTATCTTTAATGGCAGGAAAAAACTTTACTCAGTATACACATTGAAGACACAAACACTCATAATAGTAATCACTGTACATTTATTTTTTTAAATTAAGGAAATCATAAAGAATACAAAATTACAACAATCATGTGCCCTTTTACATATAATGACATTAAAGCAAAACTCTAAGCCGTTTGTAAAGTGTTCAATTACCTCAAGTCCAAGCTGCATCTCCCTAAGACACTGTTCCCAGCACAGTAGCCATTTTAAGCCAATCTTCTTTTAACACACGGGTAGTTTCTGTAGAGAACACTTTTCTCAGGACGAAAATGCATCGAGCATGCATAAGAAAATATATATATACTCGCAAATACATTAAAGAGTTTCTTTAAGGTATCACTGAAGAAAATAAAACCCAGGGATTTATTTGCTTCTTTAAAGCACCAATTAAAAAAAATCCCTCGATTAAATTTGTAGTAAAAGTTGATTGACTGATTAAATAAAAAAGCAGTTATTTTCAGTCAAATTATTTCTAAGTATTATGAAAATGCATTTGAAAGCCAGGCAAAATTTGCAAAACTGAGTTTATCTCCAGCGAGTTAATTCTACATCAATATTCTAGACATGTAATATTTTCAGGAAGAACTGGTTGTAATGGCAAAGTATTCAAGTGAACAAAACTTCCTCCAGAGAGCACTTGCCAGTCCTATCTAAAACCACTTTATCAATTAAGTACCAAGATCCTTTAAGAAAACACTTTTTAATACAACTAGTATTAAGTCACCAGTTTTATTAAAATGATTTTCTAGTATCCGCATTTCTGAAATAATTCAAACAAAGCATTCTAAGTATCGCTACACTAACATGTATGGCATTAAAATCATCTGTAAACTTTTAATTAACTGTGTTTACTTTCAATCTAAACCATTCTTCAACCTTAAAATCTGCCACATTCATATCAATTGGCTCACCTTTTCTACTTTTCAGTTAAAGGTTAAGACTGGTGCTATTTAAAATGCTTACAGTACCAGTGAAAAGTTCTTACAAGATAGAAACAATTTCCAATATCTACAAGCATTCATCTAGATTTCCAAATGGAAACTACAACTAACCAAAACTTGACAGGCTCTAAAGATCTGCTTGCAACATACTGACCTGACCTATCTCTCTCTCTCTCACATTCACTCACATTCACTCACACACACACACACACACACACACACACACACACAGTGGTGCAATAACTACATAACTTAAACAATTCATGGAACATTTAAGTGAATAGCACTTTAAAATGCAAAGTGATTAAGAGCAGGTACATTACACCCTATACCATATTATGTATGGGAACACAGTTCATATTTCTCAATTATGATTTGCCAATTTTACCTTCTACATTGAGCCCTTCTATGGTCCATGCTCATCGGCTCACCAATGGCATACACTCAAAGGATTCCTCTTTATGGGGAACTATCTCAGGACCTGATTTTATGAGCTATGATTTGGTGCTTGCAGCATCTTCAGCACTGTGTGTGAAAATGAAGGCAGCATTTTTGAATATTTTTCTTTGTTGTAAAGATAAGCAGGAGTTTTTAATAGGATCAGCACATTTTAGAAAATGAATAAAAACAACTGATAGGGTGCTGCTTTAAGATAGTCATTTAACTCAAAATATGCACTAAACATCATTCCTAAGAACACAAACATTTTAAACTGGCAAAAAATAAATGCAGTCAGTTATTAAAATATTATAAATCAGAAACTATTGGTTATGCAGATTATGAAAGGTTGTTATACAATTAACATTTCACTGATGCACATGCCTTTTCCCCAAACTTACTGCCAGTATTCTTTATTCTTCCTTGTAAGCAAATGCAAGTCATGAAAACAGAACTGTCTATGAAACTGAACCAAAACATCTTACTGAATTACTGTACTTTAAAGCAGTAATAATACAGGGGAAAAGTAAAACTATAAAAAAGATCAGGTTTGGAGGGCAAAGAAAATTTCCTGTTACTCATACAAACGGGCTGTGAAGGCTGTTGAATTTCTGACCAAATGATTTCCTATGTCTTAACTATTTAAGTGTTCTTATTTTAACATTTCTATAACTCTGGGGGAAGAGGGGTGTACAAAAAGATTTGGATGATTTTCAGTTATTGCAGCAATCTACTCATTTTAATGGAGAAAAACAAAACAAAACAAAAAACAAAACATCACCCAAAATTGTAAACAGTTGCTTGAACAACTTATAGACTTTCCACTAGAATGGTACCATAAATAACAAAATACATTTGGGGCAGCAGAGGCAGCAGCAGATTGCTTTTGAGTACACAACCACAAAAACCTCACAGGGACAACATTAATGTACTGATATATTTATATATATATGTCCTTAGGTTGTGCTTACCTGTTGCTTTTTGCAGCAGAACCTAAGGTGGAAGGTCTGGGAAGGCACTGTGAAGTATAAATAATTGCACTGTTTGCAATTAATAAAGATTTTAAAATTTAAACGAATCAAAATCAACAGCCTCCAATTTGTGAATTATGATACTGAATCCAACTATTTCCTTCAGTTTAATTACTACTAAATGCACCACAACACTTTCCTAGGTCATCTATTCAACAACATCATGCAAAATACTGAGATTGTTCATGTCAATACCCTACACTTAGGTCTTAACAGGTAACTCCTTAACTATTAAACTTCATACTAGAACTGTATCCAGATCTAAATAAGGGTAAGGGAAGTCACTAAGTTACATAAAACAATCAAAAACATTTCAAAACATCCACAATGAGCTGTACTATTTTCTGCCCTATAACCTCAACATTTTGTCCTCATACAAATGGTGCTCCCCACAGATGACAGAACTAACATTTATGAAAAGGCGTTAAGTCCTTAAAAGTTTGCAAACTGAAAAGCACTTCTGTCTTAAACATTTCAAGTTTTTCATATCACTATAAAAGATAGGCATATTTTACACTGAAAAACAGCATTTTAGGAGCACTGATAATACTATTCAACTTTGTTAACTGATCAATTTTCTTTAGCTATTAGCTAAAGCATATCAAAAATACTTACCCATTAAGCTCACTTAAAAAAAATACAGAACTATGTATTATTCTATGTAAGAAGCAGTTATGGTTTCCCATGACAGCACTGTATTCCAACATAATAGTCACACAAAATATAGCAATTGCATTATGTGGAACATCGACAAAAAGATCCTGTTGCAGGCAGTTCATCAATTTGTCATTCTGACGTACTTACAGTGCAATGCTCCTTGAAGGAACAATCAAGGATGATACACAGCACAGTCCTCCTCACCCCTACAGAGCTAGCGCTATACTGGCTGGATCAAACCTGCACTTCAACAGACAATGGCAAGACAGACTGTATTTGCATGTAGTCTAATATATTAATATGCAAAGAGCCAACAAATATGCAGAGTAAAACAATGGTTTTCAACAAAATATCAGAACTTCAGCATGAATGTTAAAGATTAATAAAATGATTCAGTACATAAAAAAATTAATTTGATTCAATGACTGGACTTGTGCAATTACAAGACAAAGCTTATCTATACTGCAAAAAGAAAAAAAAGCTTGAACATTTTCATACCCCAAATGTTTCAATGGCAGATGCAATGTAGCTATACTTTCGCATTCTATTACTTTTCTATCCTGAATTTAGAAAGAAACACACTATTATAATATATATATATATATATATACATTGAAAGAGTTGCTTTACATGAAAAAAACAATGTTTCTTTTAAACTCCTCAAATCACTGTCTGCAAACTGTTCAAAATTAGTTATGCTGAAACAGTCTTGGAAATAAGTGAAGAACAGGAAGGTTAACTGTTGTAGCAGCAGTACAGGTCTGAAATAGTGCTCATGTATAAAAGGAAATTTCACTGTTAATGCAATGGAAGTATACTAAAGATCATCGTATACACATGCAGTTTTTAATCAAATAGAAGGAAAAACATGAAGATATCAGATTACTTGTGCTGAAATAGCCAAATACAACAGAAAAGAACCTCCAACCTACCACTATACTCCAACAGGGGAAAAAAACATGCCAGTGTTTAAAAACTCAGTAATTCACGGGGAAAGCTTATATATTTGTGTACATGTATCTTATCACTGCTAACTAAGAAACTATGAATCCTTTACCCACATATCCAACTTACCGACACAGGAGGTTTCATATCATTTATTGTAAAGCACAAAACAGGCATTTAAAAGTGAAAGTATACATTGAAAAAGTACATTTATATCACAAAGCATCGACCACATAATAGTTGCAAATACATTTGCTGGAATGTGTACATCTACACTAAAGACTAAAAACAAACCAATTTTCATTTCTACACAGAAATATTAACCTCCTATCAGTAGTGATAGATATTTTGTACATTTTCAAAATAAAAAAAGAGGGGGAAAAAAACACTACTTTAAACCAAAATCAAAATTAAGATCTTCATCAAGTCGTCTGCATCCATATATTTAACAAAGGTTTTTTCCCCCACACAATGAAGAAAATACTGTATTGTCCACTTCTTATTATTGGCCCTGTGCAGAAGAGATACATAAGAGATACACAAAAAGTTAAAGAAAATCCTTTAAATGGACCTAATTCAGGAGTGAATCCTTTAAGAAAGAAAAATTGGTTAATATAAATGATGGTGGCTTCTTGCATGATTTGCAAATCCCTGGGGGAAGAAAATTTATTTTTAAAATCAAAGGCATTATAAAAATAGCACTCAGATGCCAGAAAACATTAGAAAAACTGAGTCCCCAAACACAACACAATCTCATGTAGTTATACTTTATCAAGTATAAAAGTAAAACATATTCATTCCCAAATAGACAAACATGCAGAAAACATGGTTGGAGTGGGAAACAAAAACAAAACAAAACAAAAAAATAGCAAATGTATTATACCTGAGGTGCTGGAGGATGCTGCGGCATCCCCTGAGGACTTGTCTGGGCATAATATGCTGCCTGCTGTCTATAGTATTCCGCCCAGGCTGCACTATAATCTGGTTGACCACCTGGTGGGGCCCCAGTAGGAGCAGGAACTGCTTGACCTTCAGGAAAACAGAGAACTTTATTGCTACAACTATAATTACAAATCTCATAGTAACCACAGTATCTTGGCTTTTTAATACTCCTTTTCCAAGCCTTTTAATAGCCTTGTGTCTGCCCTTGTGACCTAAAACCCCCTCAACTTTAATACAAAAATGTATGTACCGTAAGTACAGCTTATAATGTGTAAAGGCACAGAGGGTCAATAGTTCTTGATTTTATCTTGACATAGGGTTTCACTTATGTAACCTTGTGATCCTTCCCAGTGTTAGGATTATCTATCTGCGCCTCACTGCCTTCCCAGTGCAAGGATGCCCCTTTCATTTCAGACTTCAGTTCAGCATTAGTAAAAGGCAAAATGACCCAAACTCACACCTTTAAACAAAGGTGAAAATTCAGACATAATCAGACAAGGAAAGAAAAAGGTCCCCCCCCAGGGTCTCACTATCCAAGGTGGCCTCATCCTTGGAGATCTACCTGCTTCTGCCTCCTGAGTACTAGGACTAAATGCATGTATGTGCCACCACACCCAGCTCACCGCTCTTCTATCCATTTGGGTCACGTGCTGTATTACTAGACTTAAACTACTGAGAAGTACTGAAAGATATTCATGACACACACAATGAAGCAAAAGACATACTGAGCTTATAACACAGTACGGCTTTACTAAAAATAACCTGGCAGCTGAAATAAAGTTCAATGAGAGATGTTTAACTCAGCTTTTATGAGTAATTTTGTTTTAAGTGACCATTCTGAGTTATCAAATGAAAAAAAATCGAATTCTACAAATAAAGAATCCATTTTGTTAACAAACAAGTTAACCACAAATGACAGTTTCTTGATAGAGACATTACAATTGTTAAGAACAGAGGGTATTATTCAATATATTTAAAACAAATTGGTCTGCAACTTACTTTGCAATGGCCCAGGCATAAAATATAAATAAAAAACATTTGGCTGAACATGCTGGCCAAGCTTGTCAACAATGCACAATTTTTCCAACTTTTTTAACATTTTGAAATTTCCAAAGTTTACTTCCTCTGGGCTCTAAGGTATTATTGTATTAGTTGCTTTCAAAGTCCACTTTATCAGTCCTTAACACTGTAAGTGCTTTAAAAAATGCATTATTTCGTTGTGTATGGAATATGTGCGCTCATACACACGCCATGTATGTGTGTGTAGATGTCAGAAATCTGCCTTTCTCAATTACTGGGTCAACAGCCTTTGCACAAGTGTTCTTACCCAACAGAGTCCTCTCACTGTCCTACAATAGCCCTTAAAAGCATTCCCCAAAATGCTTCACTTAATTTTCCTCCAAATAGGAATTACCTTACTCTTCACTCTGACGCTTCTTTACTGATTACACAAGTTTTTATTCTACCCGCAACTTCTATCATTGCATATTCTGTTCTTCCTCATGACTCAAAACACTTTTTCTTTTCTTTTTTCTTCGAGATAGCCTGGCTGTCCTGGAACTCAGAAATCCGCCTGCCTCTGCCTCCCAAGTGCTGGGATTAAAGGCATGTGCCACCACTACCCGGCTGACTTAAAATACTTGTTCCTTTGATCTAGAATCTCACCTATAAGATTCTCTACCTTCTAAGTACTGGAATTAAAGGCATGTATCACTACTGCCTAGCTTGTTTAATATTATCTAACTTTGTAATGTGTATTTACTTCAGTTTAATTAATAATAATAAAAAGATAAGACTTAAAATATACAGCATACCCATTTTCTTGTAGTATTCTTCCCAAGCCTTTGTATAATCAACCTGTCCAGCTGGAGCTGGATTCTGCTGATCTCCTTTATAAAAAAACAAACAAACATGATTTAAGCTTCTGAAGGCTATTATGCACTTTTGCTTCTACACCGTCAGTACTGTAATTAATTAGCACTGTCTGCCATTGAGTTGTGCAAGTGCTTGTTAGGGATACATGACAGTGGGTATAGAAGGGTGGACATAGAAACTGGGTATAGTAAATAAACGCACAAGAGAGAAATATAGAACATGAAGTTTCTATCCATTTTTAAGGATAGTTCAAGCAATCTCCTGCACACATTTTTAGAAAAGCCACAAATAGATTTGAAGCACTAGACTGGAATTATTAAAGGTTAAATAAAAAAGTAGTATATAGTCATGTGATTTTTAGTAGGCACATGTTATCCTGCATGTTTTTAAAGATACTCTGACCGTTTAATTTTATGTGTGAGCATTTTGTCCATATGTATAATCTGTGTACTCTGGATCCCCGTAATCAGTTTCAGTGTGAGTTACCATGTGGGTACTGGTAATCAGACCTGGGTTTTCTGCAGGAATAAGTACCATTGACTGACTGCGAGCCCCAAACATACTTTTTAGTTCTAATTTGGACAGGATTATAATTAGTGACATCTAGATAGCAATTGGTATACTTAGACTGATCTTTAAATTCTACCCTTGGGGTGGGGGTGGGGGGAAGAGAATAAATAAGGAATGAATCATTGATTGGAGCTCAGAAGACAAGTTATCTTACTGTGTTAGGTACTAAGGAAGCACTTGAAGAATGTCAGAAGGCACCAGAGATAATCCCAACCACCCAAAATCTAGGACAATATAATGAAAGTAGTTAAAAAAGGGCAATCTATTCCTTGTAGTAAAATAGCAACTAATATACAATGATAGAAATTAGCAGTTAACAGCTACTGTAATAGTAGTTTACTAAGACAAGGTTTATTAATACAGACTAAGGCTGAGGCAGAAGTTCAATGAATAGGATAGTGACATTATTCCAGTAAAATGTACCAGAAAAATACTAGGTAATTCTTTACAGTACACAGTAGTATCATAGTGCAAAAACCAGGCTGGTAGTAGCAAGACCATTTAAACAACCATGGTTAGTAAGTCTATAGTTTGGCAGCTATCTAACTGCTGAGTTATCCTCTTATTAGAGACATAAAAGAAGACCAAGAAACTGCTCTAGCTTGATGAGACTTAACTAATGAAAACACTAGGTTAGTTGAACTAGGCAAGAGCTGTATATAATAGCGGTATATCAATGATGAGTAACTGACTTTAAAGTCCATAATGGTTATTTTGGAATGAATATATGTATGATTTTATGTCTCCAAGTAGAGTTTTCAGTAATTCTCTTCAGAACTATTATAACAGACACACATATCAGGGTAGTGAATGGTGGAACTATTTAAGGCATTATTCTTCCAACTATTATAACAGACACACATATTAGGGTAGTGGAGTAAATGGTGAACTATTTAAGGCATTATTCTTCCGACTATTATAACAGACACACATATCAGGGTAGTGGAGTAAATGGTGAACTATTTAAGGCATTATTCTTCCAACTATTATAACAGACACACATATCAGGGTAGTGGAGTAAATGGTGAACTATTTAAGGCATTATTCTTCCAACTATTATAACAGACACACATATTAGGGTAGTGGAGTAAATGGTGAACTATTTAAGGCATTATTCTTCCAACTATTATAACAGACACACATATCAGGGTAGTGGAGTAAATGGTGAACTATTTAAGGCATTATTCTTCCGACTATTATAACAGACACACATATTAGGGTAGTGGAGTAAATGGTGAACTATTTAAGGCATTATTCTTCCGACTATTATTTGACTTAGTCTGCTTGCCAAAAGTCACAACTGAGTCTTCAAACCCTTAGGCCGAGGATCTAACCTAATGATACCGTGATGCACAAGGCCCAACAATTCTCACGACTGAAAGAAAGTTTTGTTATGACTTCATACATGAATCCAAACACACACTTTAGCTTTAAAATAGGAAATAAAATCTTTCATTACCGTAGTTACCTTGTCCATTAGTCTGGGTTGTAGTTGGTGCACCAGCAGGAGCTGCAGGTGGGGGCTGTGCCTGCTGTTGGTAATAGTGAGCATAATAAGCAGCCCAAGCTGCAGAGTTTGGATCTGTTCCTGCCTTGGCTACAATTTAAAAGGAAAGAAAGGTTTCAAGGTTAATATGTAAACTCTAGAAATCAATCCTTACCTTTTTGGTGATTCCTGACAAATAGGCTCAAAAGTTATCAATAGCAAATGGAAACTTTCAAAATTTTCTAGTATTATTATCACTTGGCTTTTAGTTCAGAAACTTCAGCCTCGGGTATTAAGTAATTTCCTAGTGATAGGTGGAAGTGGTATATATTGGATGATCTTTTGGCTTCCAATCTAATGGTTTGTCTCAGCCCAATCTTTGCTCCCCCCCCCCAACAAGTTAAGCTGCAAAGTGCAACAGTTCTGTATAGAAGACAGTTATGGACTAATTTGTACAAGAAAGAAACAAAGATTAGATACATGCACTTTATATTTATTTCACAGTCACAATCCTGAAATTACTGCTCTATCATTTTTCTATAACCTTCAGGATAGTTCAAGCATAGTTTTATCATTTAAAATCTCCTGTACACATTTTTAAGCCGGGCATGGTGGTGCATGCCTTTAATCCCAGCACTCGGGAGGCAGAGGCAGGCGGATTTCTGAGTTCGAGGCCAGCTTGGTCTACAGAGTGAGTTCCAGGACAGCCAGGGCTATACCGAGAAACCCTGTCTCAAAAAACCAAAAAAAAAAAAAAAAAAAAAAAAAAAAAAAAAAAAAAAAAAAAAAAAAAAAAAAAAAAAAAAAAAAAAAAAAAAAAAATCTCCTGTACACATTTTTAAGACCATGCCCCATTTAACCCAGGCAGATTTCCAACACTTTACCTTTTCTTCCTCTACTTTTCCAGTGTCCAGGCTACATGTATGTGCCCCTCTGTTGTAAATATCTTTCATGATATGGCACTCCCAGCTTATCCGTTGTGTAGTAGCATGCTTGTTTATGTGTGTACACATGTATGGAGGCCAGAGGCTGATTCTGGATGTTCTCCCTAATCATTTTCACCATGTTTTACATATAAAGTTCCATTTCCAGTTATGTGTATATGTGTACCTGTGTGTATCTACACAAATGTGAGTTACTAAAGAGAACCAGAAGGTGCTAGAGTAACTGGATCCCTACTTTCATCCTCTGAAAGAGCAGTAAGACCTTTATAATAATTACTGAGCTACCTTTCTGGCACCCTTCCTATTTTTTTTTTATATGAGTACACTTGAAGCTGTCTTCAGACACCCCAGAAGAGGGCATCAGATCCCATTGCAGATGGTTGTAAACCACCATGTGGTTGTTGGGAATTGAACTCAGGACCTTTGAAAGAGCAGCCAGTGCTTTTCTTATCCACTGAGCCATCTCTCCAGCCTCCCTTCCTAATTTTTTGAGATAGGATTTCTCTCTGAACCCAGAGCTCACAGATTTGTTTACAAGAACAGGCCAGGAAACTTTACGGATCCTTTTTAGTTAACAGGTATGTACTTTTGAATACAGATTTTTTTTAAAATTTTACGAGCTTTATAAAAGCGTTTTATTTTTCTTTAAAACAGGTGGGAGGGGTACTCGGGAGGCAGAGGCAGGCGGATTTCTGAGTTCGAGGCCAGCATGGTCTACAGAGTAAGTTCCAGGACAGCCAGGGCTACACAGAAACCCTTTCTCAAAAGACCAAAAACAGGTGGGAGGGATAGAACTCAGGTTCTAATGCTTATTCCCAGCACTGTCGATTAATTAATCCCATTTCTCTTTTAGCATCTCCCAACACTCAAGTTTTAGCTGCTGCCCTACTGACAAGTCACCACAACCAGCACCCTTGGCACTAAACCATCTTCGTAACTCAAAAACAAACCAAAACAAAAACCCAACAACCCAAACTTTTTTTTTGACTTTCAACTAGTAGGTACTAAGAGCTCACTATTCTTTTACATAGGATAAATTCACATATTATCCATTTAAGATTGAAGATTAAATTCTTGACATCTATATAAATCTCAACCTCATAGCAGCAGTTTCTTGAAAATGCAGACAATAAAATACTGTATACATCTAAGTCAAATTTAAGCAACATATTATCCGGAGTCAGTAACCTGTGGATAAACCTGAGAGTAGTCAGTCTTCCAGGTAATGCTTGAAGTCATACTCACTGAACAGACCTTACAATGCTAATATCAAACATCACTCATTTGAGCAATCCCAGGTAACTGAGTTACCCATATAAACCCTTCTATTTAACCTCTTCCAAGTTGATTTAATGCCACTTCTAAATGCTCGCTAGAAGAAAAAGATTCACTTTTAAAACTCTTACAAAGGAAGTCATAGCTGATGCTTCTTCTACACCCTTACAAGTCCATTCTTGTCTGCCCTGGGAATGCACTCTTTTGCTAATAGACATACACTCATCTTTCATAATCATATGCCACCCCAATTCAAGTTATTTCTTTTTTGCTTTCTTTTTCTTTTTTTTTTTGGAGACAGGATTTTTCCTGTGTGTTCCTGGCTATCCTTGAACATGCTCTGTAGATCAGGCTGTCCTCAAACTCAAGAGATCTGCCTGCTTCTGTCTCCTGTGTGCTGGGACTAAAGGCGTTCACCACCGCTGCCCAGATCAAGTTGTTTCTTAAAAGTTGTGATTATTTACACAATGGAGTACTACTCAGCTATTAAAAACAATAAATATATGAAATTCCTAGGCAAATGGATGGATCTGGAGGCCATCATCCTGAGTGAAGTAACCCAATCACAAAAGAACTCACATAACATGTACTCACTGATATGTGGATATTAGCCCAGAAACCTAGACTACCCAAGATACAATTTACTAAACACATGANTTCAACCCTATAGGTGGAAGAATAACATGAACTAACTAGTACCCCCTGAGCTCATGTCTCTAGCTGCATATATAGAAGAGGATGGCCTAGTTGGCCATCATTGGGAAGAGAGGCCCCTTGGTCATGCAGACTTTATATGCCCCAATACAGGGGAACGCCAGGGCCAAGATGTGGGAGCGGGTGGGTAGGGGAGCAGGGCGGGGGGTGGGGGGGTTATAGGGAACTTTCTGGATAACACTTGAAATGTAAATGAAGAAATTATCTAATAAAAGTTGGAAAAAAAAAATTGTGGTTAGCCGGGCGTGGTGGCGCACGCCTTTAATCCCAGCACTTGGGAGGCAGAGGCAGGCAGATTTCTGAGTTCGAGGCCAGCCTGGTCTACAGAGTGAGTTCCAGGACAGCTAGCCAGAGCTATACAGAGAAACCCTGTCTCGGAAAAAGAAAGAAAGAAAGAAAAAAAAGAAGTTGTGGTTATTTGGTGACTGAGCAAAGTTCCTATGAATTTAACATACATTAAAATTTTAAAACATTTAACAAATCCAACAAAGCAATTACATTTAAATCAACTTTGATTTCTAAAAAGTACACTTTGTAGAAATCAATCTATAACTCAGAACACGTTCTTTGAAACTTTTCAAATGAATCAAACTACAGGGGCTGCAAAGTGAAAAAAACAAAGAAAAACAAAACAAAAGGTCCTATTTCCAAGTTGATTTTTGATCATGATGGAGTAGAAACAAAACCAGTATGGGAGGATATAATGAGAACACCATGCTATAGAAAATCCAGATTACAAGTAAGAAAAATAAATGTACTCTCCTGTTTTGATAATTAAAGGACCTAATTTTAAGGCACCTTATCAGCAATGAAATAATTTATACTTATTATTTGAGAACGTAGGTAGTAGTGTTAGACACAT
This sequence comes from Mus minutoides, assembly GCA_902729485.2. Classification (NCBI taxonomy): domain Eukaryota; kingdom Metazoa; phylum Chordata; class Mammalia; order Rodentia; family Muridae; genus Mus; species Mus minutoides. The sequence goes on along the minus strand of LR750210.1, from coordinate 728,475 downwards.
TATTTTATAAATATGGACTACTATGAATAAAGTCACAACATCCTAGACAGCAGTGTCATCTTACACTTCAGGGAAAGTGCCTTAAAAGATCACACATACAATAGGTATTTTAGGACTGTGACAAGTAGTATACAACGAAGCTAACATTAATAGTAGATTATCTTTTACCTGGGTCAGGAGGAGCCTGTTGCTGCCAATGTGGATATGCATTTCCCCATCCCTGGGGAGCATATGGGGCTGGAGGACCGCTGGAGGGGTGGGGAACAAAACACAAATACCATTAATAAAAGCCAGCTTTATTTATTTTATGTGTAGGTTTTGCCTCTGCATGTATGCATATGCAGCTATGTATGCCTAGTGCTGCTGTCAAGATACCCTGGACCCTGTCACGAATGGTTGCGAACCCCCATGTGGTGCTGGGAAGTGAACTCAGGTCCCTCTGCAAAAGGAGCAAGTGCTCTGAACTGCTGAGCCATCATCATCATCTCCTCTCCATCATCATCATCATCATCATCATCATCATCATCATCATCATCATCATCATCATCATCATCACCACCACTCCAGCCCCAATAGGATCTTTAGGGAAAGCCCAGAACCAGCCAAATGCAGTACTTACTGAGGAGCTGGGCCAGGTGGTCCTGGATTATAAGGTGCAGGGTTGTATGGTCCCATTGGAGTTCCTGGCCCTGGAGGTCCAGGAGGCCCATGGGGACCTGGAACCCCATGGGGCCCATGGGGTACAGGTGGCCCTAAAGGATTTACTGGGCCCTATTAAAAAAAAAAAAAGGAAAAGAAAAAACAAACAATAACTAAAGACACTCAAACAATGTTATGGTTGAGCAATTCAAAGTTTAACTACTCTTCCATTTCTACACTTAAATAACAAATTTAAATTTACCCTCTTCACTTTATGGTGCAAAAAATAAAATGCCATCATCTGATATGTAAAATTCACTGAAATCTTCAGCACCAGCAGATTCTTTTCAGCTTTTAGTCTTTCATGTTTCTTATTCTTTTTATAGACAATTACTGAGAGTATAATCTGCAAATTGCACATCAAGGGACTACTTCACTTAACACATGGTATTCTCAGCCAGGCAGTGGCAGGCTGATTTCTGAGTTGAGGCCAGCCTGGTCGGCAGAGTGACTTCCAGGACAGCCAGGGCTATACAGAGAAACCCTGCCTCAGAAAAACAAAACAAACAATACCACACATGGTATTCTCAATCTCAACTGTAATGTCTTAGAAATCCCATTTAGATAATGTCACCTATTGTAACTTTCTAAATAGAATGAAATCTTTCTTACAGTTGGTAACACATTATTGCATTTTATATATTGATATCACAATACTTTTACTAATCTTTCTCCCCATTTGGAGACAGGGTCTCAGCATGTAGCTTTTGCTGGCCTTGAACTCACCATGTAGACCTGCTAGCCTTAAACTGCCTCTGACTATCAAGTCATGGATTTGAAAGAATGTTCTACTATACCCAGCACCATTTCCTTTTAGTCAGGCCACCCTGCAAAACCTTCAAGGACCACTGGATATAAATGCCCTAAATCATTTCTTTTTTTAGTTAACAACAACTGATATTAACGTATATAAAATGCAATGCCTACAATTTTTAAGAAAATGATTATCTTTTCCCCCCAGTACTAGGTCCTGAATTCAGCACATTAGCCAAGTCCTCTACATCCTAGCTATACCTTAAACACTTATTTGACATGTCTATATGGTGCACGTGGGTGCCCAAGGAGAGAAAAGAGCACCAATCCCCTGCTGCCAGAGTTACAAACTTTTGGGGAACTCAATTAGTCTTGTACAAGAGGGGAAGTGCTCTTAACTACTGTAACATCTCTCCAGCTCCTCATACTAATATCCAAGTGCTACAGCTGTGAATATGGACGCTACTTTGGTAGCTGGTCACCAACTGACCCCATGGGGATTCTGGGCATTACTCAAGTCATCAATCAGTTCATCTGATCTAGGTGGTACATGCTGTTCATTCCAGCACTGACAGGAAAAGGCAGGTAGACAGACCTCTGAATTCAAGGCTAGCCTAGTCTACATAATGATACACTGTCTCAAAAACAAAACAAAGAAAAACCACAAAGGGTTTATTTACAGCTTTCCACTTTGATATCAACTTCTGGCATTATTTAACTTAGAAAAACATCTTCAGTTTGTGGACAATTACAATTATGCATGCTACAAAACTAATGTCTTTTCTTAAACTTCTGTATCCACTTATAGTATCAAAGGAGAATCCTCCTAAAGACTATCTGATCGTTATCAGTAATTCTAAAATACTTTTATTCCTTCAGAATATCCTAACATTTTAAAATATTCATCTCTCACTAACTTGCTATGTCCAGCCTCTCTTGCCCTTTGTGTCCTATTTAAATAACTCACCAAATCAAACGTGTGTTGCCCATCTACAGTGTTTTTACTAATGTAAATCTGTATGTTGTATCATCAGAAACAGTTCCAAAATTGAACTTGTACCAAAATCACATGAAACACCTTTGATTTTTTTTTTTTAAGACAAGGTATCTCTGTATAGCCCTGGCTGACCACCTGCCTCTGCCTCCCAAATGCTGGGATTAAAGGCATGTGCCACTACTGCCCCACAGAATATCTTTGTGAAAACAGACGCTGGGCTTAATTTACGTCTCCATGTGACTTGTAATGTGGTACAGGTACATGAGGAAGTCAGGATCAACACTGACATCAGTGTCCTTCACCAACTGTTCCACTATAGTCTATGTGAACACAAAACTCATTAATTGGCTAGGTTAGGAGGTCAGGGAGCGCCAGAGATAAGAACCATTAAACTAAGCCTACACTTCAAACCTGTGATGACTGGCAGTCAGTCCAAAAGCCAGAAAATATAAATTACTTCAGTAGAAGGGGAGATATACTATTTTGACTGATAAAGGATAGGCAGTATGGGACCTTGATAAAATACTGAATTCCTCTAACTAGCAAATATCTTCTCTTTATCTACAGACGTTCAAATATAAGGTGATTTTTCATAGACTTGTAACTGCATGCTTAATCATGGTACTTGTATTTTGGGTATCTTTCCTATGTATATTTATATACAATATATCTCAATACTTGCAATTTCATATTAGAAATTATGTATTTTCCCATGGTACATTTGATTTAGTACATTTTAAAGTTACTAGGAACTATGCTAGAAACGAAGAGTACACTTACCCCAATCTTCTCTTCTATGAGTTGTCGAGCATAGTCTATTTGCTGTGGAGTGCCCCGAATTGTAAATAGCTTCATATTAGGATCTGCATTAGGCGGAGGATTTCTCTGAAGTTCTATTCTTGCACCAGACTGTTGGCTTATGCTTTTTATGGTTTCACCCCCTAAAACCACAAGACACCAACTTCACAGAATGCAAGCAATACTTTTTTCCTGAGACAAGCAAGGGTCTCTGTGTGGCCCTGGTTGTCCTATAACTCACCCTATAGACCATGCTGGCTTTAAACTCACAGAGAAACACCTGCCTCTGCCTACTAAGTGCTGGGATTAAAGGTGTCTGTCACCATGTCTGGCAGAAATACTATTTAAAAAAACAAGCCACCTATTACTTTGCCCATTACACAGTTCTGGACATTGTTCCACTGGACAATAATGTTAGGACTTTCTATTTGTTCTGTTCTTCCATCTAGAACTCATACAAAACACACTAAAGTCTACTTTACACACACCCTGCTATACACACACCCTAATATGGGTTAGAACAAAAATATTTCAATAAATAGGTTTTGTAAGTAACAAAGAAGTTAAATACAAAACAAAACAAAAAACACCAACAAAACCCATTTGAATTAGGATCAAGTTTTGCAACTGACAGACTTTTGGTCCCCTTTCCCTAGAAGCAGTTGAGGCACAATCCCATTTTTAACATACATTAAAGAATATTCTTATTTTAGCTGCCATGTTAAAACCCCTTTCCTATTAAAATGCACCAAAAAAATATAAATGGCATCATTTGTTTACAAGTATCCAGAAGAAGAAAACCAGTGTGTCAAAACAAAATACCTTACCTTTTCCAATGATCAATCCAGTTTTCCCAGTTGGCACAATGAAATTAAATTCCTGCAGTCCACCAGGTGGTCCCATATTCCAGTTTCCTTGCCCTCTACCTCGTCCTCGACCACCAGGTCCAGGTCCACCAGGGTTGCCAGCCTAAGAAAGGAGAAAACAAAATAAACTCTGTAATAACTTTTGGCGTATAACCCCCAACTCTCGTATTTCTAAACAATGAAATTAAGAGATGACGTCAAACATTACTTGACAAAGATAGTCAGCTAAGTATAACTTCCACTTTTAAAGTGTATTGGGAGACTACCCATACATGTATAATGACCTGGGTTTAATTTCTAGGACTCACATAATAGAGAACCAACTTCAGAAAAATTTCCTTTGGCTCCCATAGGCACACATGCCAAGGTACATATACCCATAGAAATAAAAATTCAGATGCACTGGGGTAGTAGACAAGGCAGAACATTTATGCAATTCTACCCTAAAATGTTTACCTTAAGGCAATTTAATGTTAGTCATTTTAACACTGCCAACAGATTCTAATGTAACCTGGAGGGGCATTTTTTCATTCAGGTATGATAAAAACTTTTCCAAGGAAAACAAACTGAAAATGTTAATTTCTGATCAAACCTGAACACTTCGTAGAAGGTCTGTGATTATTTCTGCAGCATGCTGACATCTGTCTGGAGGTCCTGTTATCTGTGCTATCCTATCAGGTGTTGTTCCATCATCTAAAACAATAACAACAACAAAAAACCCTGAATAAATTGTAACAAACCAATTATAAATGTCAAGATTAAAAGCTATCAATTCTTAGAACATTAAATATACCTGAAGCTTACCTGGCTTAAACTGAATTCGAACACCAGCATCATTTTGTATTTTTTTAATCATTTCTCCATTTCTTCCTATTACAATGCCAACAGCAAATCTTGGAATAGGGACCTTAAGTAAAAGCATATTTTAAAAGACATTTCTCAAAAACTCATCTCCATAAAATCATAAAAGTAAATATTCTAAATGATCATAAAAACAAGATAAAAAGACCCCAAGAAAGAAAACAAGAGAAGGGACATGATGTTAAGGTAAGTCCATTTAATTCAGAGCAGGAAAACACTAGTGCACCCATGGATTAGGATACAAGCACTGCTGAGTCACAATTCTTACTTACATCTATCCCTTCATTTCCTCCTATTCTTGAGCCATACTCATTCCGCACTTCTCTGAAACCACCTTGATCACGAATTAACTCTAATACCATTTCCTTGGCTTGCTATAATAGAAAGTTATCCAATTCAGAATATGTCAAAATATTTTAATGCGTATTTTGTCCACCCCCCAGCCTTTATAAATAAAAGACAAAGTGAAGCTTACCTGAACTTTGTATGGGTCACCCGTAATCCTAAGAGGTTTATCAGCACCAGTGTTTTGAGGCCCATCTTGAATCATAACCATTTTAACACCAGCCCGTTCCTATTAAAATCATGAAAATGTTAGTAAAAACAATAAAAAGTGGCTTCAAAACTTTTTAAATTTTTATTTATTTTTTACAATATAATAATACCTGAAGTTGTTTAATAGTCTCTCCCCCCTTTCCAATAACTAGTCCTGCTTTGCTGGCTGGAATCATGATTTCCTGAACTGCATTTCCAGGTCCATCACCATGATGAAAGCCAGGGGCTGGTCTTCCCTTTTCAACAATCTGGTCCAATAATCTTTTTGCTGACCTGTTAACAAATTAATCTTGATAAAAATATGTAGTGTAACCATAACCAACCTTATCCCCAAATAATAATAGAGTCAGCAGTTTTATCTTAGTCGGGTTTCAAGTATACTCTAAATAGGTCATATGGCATTTGCATTTGGACACATTTCATGGTCAGAGGCAAGAACCTAAACCAAAGAAATGTAAAATGAGCAGTACTGAAGTATCTATACACCAAATACAGTAATTTAAAAATATTCCATCTATCCTGTCAAGCACCAACTGGCTAAATAGTATCCTACTAGTCTGTACCTTGAGTTATGAGTTTTAGGTGATGCTGACATTTGTGCAAGGCAATTCAGGTTTTAATAATTTCTGAGTCTGTGTAGACACGTATGGTAGGTNTATAGGTCAAAGTACAACCACCAGTACCTTTTTTGTGTCATAGGTACCTTGAGGCAAGGTCTCTCAATGACTTTGAACCCATCAAATAGTGTTAGCTGGTTGGTTACCAAGTCCTCCAAATCTGCCTGTGTCCAACTCCTGAGCCATGATATTACCATGCCAGTTGTTTTTTTTTTTTTTTTTTTTAGTTTTAGGATTAATCTCAGTTCTTCCTACTTGGAAGGCAAGCACCTAAATGCCTGAGTTATCTCCTTAGTCTTTGGCTTTAACAATTTTCTCTGTCTTAGGTTCAGATGATGAATCCTATTTTAAGAAAGGCACAATATGTAAACCTTTAAAGCGAAAATTTCAAGGCAACAAGCAAAAGGCAATGGTACAGATGGTATGAAAACGAAGCTTATGGTCTTCACAGTCTTATTGTAAGTAGACTTAACATTTTCAAACTTACTGGACAGATTCAGGTGTTCCAGTTAGCATACAAGACCTTTCTGGTAGGCCACCACTATCTACAATTAAATAAAAAGAAAAGTTTAAGTAACAAATATATTAAAAATATCAGATTTTTAGAAACTTAAAACACTTGAGTTTCCTAGTCACTCTCAAAACACTGTAAGAACTGGACAAAAAAAGAACCAAGTAATTCACACACACACACACACACACACACACACACAAACACACACACACACAAAAAGGAATGTTACCAGGTGCTATCTGTATTTTGCATCCAGATTCCTGCTGTATGCGTGAGATCTGTTCACCTCCTCTGCCAATTACTAGTTAAGGTAGAGAAAGGGAAGAAGTTATTATTTACACTAATTTTTGAAAGTATGGTTTGTCTTAAAAACTTAAAATTAATGTTACTTACTAAATCCAACCATTCCATCTGGAACTTTGTATTCTTCTGTCATTACAGATCTGCTAAGAAAGAACAGAAACGAACATTTTCCTCACAGAAAAATAATGTACGCATAGACATAAAAGTAATCTAATAAATCCAATCTTAACGTCTCCTAATAGCCCAAACAAGTTCTTTTTTTTCAAACAACAGGGGCTTGGAGGAGTGTCATTCATTCATTCATTACACTGTAGCTGACTTCAGATGCACCAGAAGAGGATGTCAGATTGTGAGCCACCATGTGGTTGCTGGTATTTGAACTCAGGACCTTTGAAAGAGCAGTCAGTGCTCTTAACCACTGAGCAATCTCTCCAGCCCTCAAACAGGTTCTTAAATGAGGCAGCATGCGTGAGCAAGACAGCAAACTGAACATCTGGGTTCAGAGTGAAAGCCACTTTAACATTTCACCTTTTCTGAAATGTGTCAATTTCAACCTATTTTCCCCAAATTACCAATGTTTGTATACCATTTCCCAACGGGACAGAAGTAAACCACATATACAAAATGGTATGCAGACATTTTCATTATAAACTAACTTGGTTGGTTATACATACAATTCAACTAAGCCTTGCAAAGTAGTTTAAAAGTTTTGACTATACCTTTGCTGCTGATGCATTGGAGGTAACTGTGCTCCAAAAGCTATAAAAAAAATTAACAAAAACAAGCTTAGTTTATTTAAGACAAACATACCACGTACTCCAAACTCTTTCCCTGATGTATACACAGGAAAAAAATTCGGACTATTCATATTTGCATCATCAGTGATAGTAGCAGGAAAGTCAGGAAAGGAATGCAGACTAAGAACTAGTTAACTTATAGTCACAATTCAGCAATCAGTGTGTATATATACATGACTCACAATGAAAAGAGAATCATTATTTTTTTAAAAATAAAAAGCTATACATTTGGGTTGGTGAGATGGCTCAGCGGGTTAGAGCACCCGACTGCTCTTCCGAAGGTGATGAGTTCAAATCCCAGCAACCACATGGTGGCTTACAACCACCTGTAACGATCTGACGCCCTCCTCTGGTGCGTCTGAGGTCAGCTACAGCGTACTTATGAAGAATAATAAGAAATGAATCCTTGGACCAGAGAGACCAACCGGAGCAAGCGAGGCTGTCCGGAGCGAGCTGAGCCGAATGGGGACGGCAGGAGCAAGCGGGGACAGCCGGAGCGAGTGGGGCTGAATGGGGACGGCCGAATGAGCGGGGCCGAGCGAGCGAGGCCAGCTGGAACAAGGGGGGGGGGGCGCGTACGGAGGCGGCCGGGAGCGAGTGGGGCTGGCCGGAGAGAGCAGAGCAAGCAGGGTTGACTGGAACAAGGGAAAAAAAAAGCTATACATTTGTAAGGAAATTCTGGCTAGACATTTGTAATGCCAACAATGTTGAGTATGGCAAGGCACACACATCCTTAGTCCCAGCACAGGAGAAAACAAAAGCATGTCTGTTATAGGCTATTTGATCACTTAGATTACACTGTGAACCCCAAGATTGTGTTATTTACTGGGGGGGGGGGAGGGGAAGACTGTGGTG
>LR750210.1:667594-717465 GCA_902729485.2 Mus minutoides | reverse complement strand
AGAGAGAGAGAGAGAGAGAGAACGTGCGAGCGAGCAGAGGACTGCCTGGTCTGGCCTCAGTGGGATAAGATCCACCTAATCCTTGAGACCCTTGAGACCCCAGGGAAGGGGTGGTGGAGAGATGAAGAGGGAACGGTGTGAGGAACTGGGGGTGAGTGGGCAGGAATGTAAATAAAGAAAATAATTTTTAGAAAAAGTAAGTGTGCCAGGATCAGTGTAGGCAGACCTGTAATTCCAGCACTCAGGAGGGTGAGGAAGAAAAACACTCATTTTGAAAACAAAATCTCATCTGGGCATGGGCGGCACACACCTTTAGTCCTAAAGGCAGAGGAAGGCAGTGAGTTCCAGGACAGCCAGAACTACATAGTGAGACCTTAATCCCTTACTTATATAGGCAATGTCCAGAGGTGTGACAGACACTATCGTCTGTAAATAAACACTTGTGTTATCAGTCAGTGCTTGCTAACAATGGAATCTATCTGTACTTTTCCTCACATTCCCACTTTTTCCCTCCTCCTATGCTATCCTATGCTTATTAACTACCTCTAAGAGCTGTCATTCCAGACAGCTGTACAGGTTTGTACAGCCAGCAGCAGCAGCTTCTTGTCTATGCCAGCCAGACTCCCAGTACTCACTGCACTATATGAATGTCACCCATCAGTGAGGCATCCTTTTCCAGCAGCATCCTGTAGAGCGCCTTCCTCTAGTACTATTATTTATATAACTGCTGTGTTTTACTGTTTTAAATCAAAGCATCTTCTGTCTGCTCACTGGTGTTTGATTTTTATCTCACAAGACTACACACACACACTTACAAATCTTCCAAAGCCGAGCGGGTGGACCACATCTAACTAGAGACAATTCAGCAGGAAGCCTTAAACCTCAGGCCTGCCTAGGCTTTGTGTAGAGACCCTGCATCAAAAAGTTTCTTCAGATGCCCAGGCAGACACACTTGTCCCTAACTTACACCTGACCAAAGAAAGGGTCCTTACATGGTAGGAGAATCAACTCCCACAAGTTGTCCTCTGACTTCTATATACACCTATCACGTTGCTCATGGAATCCCTCTCCATGAATAAATATTTTTTTCAGTATATATGCACTAGTTACGTGTGCTTGCTATATTATGGTAGACTTGATAAACCTTGATTGAGTCGGTAATATTTCAGTCCTGAAGGGGGAAAACATTAGGAAGTTTCGAATACAGTCAAAACTGGCTTTATAAACCTGTTCAACACTAGTACAAAATGTCTAACAACTACAACAGAGAGCCATAAGGGTTTATTTTACCTTACAGACAAATTCCGTAACGTTCTTTTTTTGAGACAGGTCCCTCTTGCCCGTCCTGAATGGCCTCAAACTCAAGAGACCTGCCAGCCTCTGTCTCTCCAGTGCTGGGACTAAAGTCGGGCATCACCCCGCCCGGCGAGGCAACGTTATACATTTTTAAGCTACAAAGAAGTCGGGGTGGGGTGGGGTGGGGATGCTACCTGAAGACACTGACGTTCAGCTTAAGGGGGGGAAAAATGTCAAATGGAAGCACTTTTATCTATCCAACCCTTTTCATCTGGGAAAATGGTTGCCATTCGGGGTAACAGTAGGTCCCTACGTAGCACAAAGAGGCTGGAGGCTTCGACTTGGGGAGAGGCAGATTCAAACTCAAGGCTGGGGAGGAATGGGCCCGGGGCCATTTGGAGCTGGGGAAAGGATTGGTGGATCGCACGCAGATCCCGCCCCGGGGAAAGCCTCGCTGGGGACCGCCGAGGGGAACGTTAGACTAATCACGGCGAGGGCGGAGAGCTCGGCGGCGCGGGAAGCGGCGGGGACCGCTAGCCAGGCGGCCGGCCCTTCCCCGTGTGCTCTAGCCGTGACCCGAGCGCCCAGAACCTTCCACGCTCCCGGGCGGGCGGAAGCCGAGCCGAGGGAGCCCGGGGCGGGCAGAGCGCCCTGGGCGGCGAGGCCGCGCGCGGGGCGGAAGCGGAGGCCCCGCGGCCACGCTCAGGGAGAGCGCGTGGGAGAGGGGCTTCAGACCCCGGCAACGGGCCCGGCCTCGAGCCGCCGGGACCCCCGAGAGAAGACGCCATCTCCCCAGGCCGCAGCCGCGAGTGCGAGCAGGGCCGGACCTGCCCCGCCAGCGGCTCTCGGGGGTCGGGAAGGGGAAGCTGCCGCGCGGTCGGGCCACGCTTACCTGCCGCGCTCTCTGCAGGGCATCTTTGAAAGCGTCGTTAACGACTCCGCCGCCGCCGGCCGAGCCAGATGACGGCGGAGGTACCGTGGAGTAGTCGGCCATACCCACGCTACAGCACGCGCGGCCGTTTCCTCGCGGAGGGAAGGCGCCGCTCTCGGCTAACTGCTAAGAAAGGAAGAAGATGGCGGCCGTCGAGGCTCTATCACATTCTTGCACGACCATCGTGCCGTAAAGGGGCGGAGACTGGCAGACGGAAATCCCGCGATGTCTCAGCGCTGACGCGCGATTGGCGGGGAGCGGGAAGAGGGTGGAGGGTACTGAGAAGGGACGCCCGGCTAAGAACATCGCGAGACTTGACCGTGCAATCCCTCGAGAGTCGGGTTTCTCTGGGCGCCTCCTCGCAGCGCGAGTGCGAGCTATTGTTCCCTCGCCGCGGCGCCCGGGACCGTTTGCCGCCCGCCCTTGTAGGGGACTTACAGGCCATCGCGGAGCAGGGTGCTAGCTAGTGTCCTTCCGCGTTTCCGTAGCGAGGGGCCTGACGTCGTCGGGCGTGGACGTCACGCAACAGTGTCCCGCGCGGCCGCAGAGGTCGAGGGCCGCGCGCGCGGGGCGTGCGGGGCGACCGCGGCGACGCTGCGGAACCGTCTGCGGCCCGGCGGCGGGAGCCCACCATGCTCCGGGGCGCTGAGCTGCCGCCGCCTGTGACCTCCAGCCCGGCCGGTCACAAGCGGGGAGGAACTCAGACCACCGGGCCCTTAGTTCTTGAGCCGATCACCTACTGAGTCTCTTATGTAAAATAGTGGGGGCGAGCGGATGGTGAAAGTATGACCGTCCTTTGTCCTTTAAAAACGTGAGTGTTGCACATTGAGTACGTAGACACCTAGCGTCGTGTGTCTCTGGCCAGTCTTACCATGTGCCCCTTAGGGCAGGAACATGCCATGCTCTTGACACAAACCGGCTTTACTTCGTTTTCCCCACGCCATGTTCTGAATTTTCATTTCTGGACTAGTTGGTTTTGGAGGCAGTTTCCAATATTTGTTATATATGCCGAAAACCACATTTCTCCAGATCATTCCTGAGCGTGTCTTAGCCATGCTAGCCTAATGCCGGCAATTGCTACGGTAAATGAGGGTTCTTGGGCCCTTATTCTGTTTATACTTAAGTATGCCGCAATGATCCCTGCCCCCAGTTTAGCTAAGAAAAAGGTAAAATGGACTGTAATGTATGACGTTTCCCCCCTCTCAGTCTAAGAAGCATTTTTCTTAACACCAATCTTAGAATGAGAGAAATACGTTCCTCTGGCTTTCTGATAGCCGGAAACTAATGTGCCCACTTGTTCAGTACCCACTATCAGTTACCAAGTCAGGTGCTCGCAGATGCAAACAGCATGATTTTCTTAAAACCAGCTCTGTCTTAGCTATTTGATAGCTCAGCTTGTCCTGTTTAACCTGTTCGTGGATGTCTAGCAATGTTTGTGGATTTAGAAAAACAGTAAAGTTACTGGGCTACAGATTTAATCATAGCAATATGTAGGAAAACTAGCTAATGAGAGTATTTCAGTCGCGTTTTGAGGAAGTTTGCCCAGCAAATAGCATTTACTCATCAGTAATTGATGTTTTTATTCATTAATTAGATTTGTATACTAATTAGATGTTCTGGTTGAAATAATTCAGAGTTTTATTTATTCCCCCTATAACCGTATTATCATCGTTTAGGTTTTTTCTAAATATTGAAAGGACCTTCATTTCTAATTTTTTACAACTCTGTACATACTGGGAAGGTGAGTATTCTAGTATGGAACACATTGGAATCAGCTTAGACTAAGGTTTCTCATCCTCAATGCTACTGAGACACTTTGGACTGGTTAATTCTTGGCTGTATGCTTTGCATGGTACAATATCTCGCAGCATCTTTGGCCACTACTTGCCCCCAGTGCCAATCCCATCTCTCCTAAGCACCACCAATTGTGATAACTGAAAATATCTTCAGGCATTAGGTTCACACCTCTGACTCTTCCTTCATCCCTGCCCCTGCCTTTTCTCTGGCCCTCAGAAAGACAGTATTGACTCTTGCCAGTGTATGAGGTCCAGTACTTTTTAACACTGCTGCTCCAGCCCTGGCCCAATTACTATCACTGTAGTCCCAGACCAAAGGGAGCACTTCAGTTTTGCTCCTTCTAATTTATGTTTCACTAACAACAACAAACAACAACAAAGGTAAAGAATTTGTAGAGCTGTCAGTTTAGAGCACTGGTACTTTCCCAGAGGCCTAGGGTTTAGTTCCTTCCACCCACAAGGTATATACATCCACATACAAACAAAACACCTGAACATGTAAAATAATCTTTCAACATTTAAGAAAAAGTTGGCCATGTGTTGGTGCTTTGTGCCCTTTAATCCTTACACTCAGGAGGCAGAGGCAAGTGGATCTCTGAGTTCAAGGACAGCATGTTCTACAGATGGAGTTCCAAGACAGCCAGGGCTACACAGAAACCCTGTCTGAAAAAAATTTTTTTTGAGAACGTTTGTACAGAACTCGAAACTAACATATAGGGATATTGTATTAGGGTTCTCTAGAGTCACAAAATTTATGGTATGTCTCTATATTGAGGGGATTTATTGTGATGACTTACAGTTTGTAGTCCAACTCTCCAACAGTGGGTAGCTGTAATTGGTGTAAATGGAAGTCCAAGAATCTAGTAGTTGCTCAGTCCCACGAGGCTAGTTGTTTCAGCTGGTCTTCTGTAGAAGTAGATTCCAACAGATGTGCTGGCAAGTAAGTGCAAGCAGGTGAAGAAGAGTAAATTTTTCTTCCAATATTCTTATATAGGTTTCCAGCACAAGGTTTGCACCACCACATCCGGATCTGGGACTTGTTTGTCCCAGGTTGACCTTGAACTTACAGATCTCCTTGCCTTAGCTGATATGCCTCAAGATCTCCATGCTAAGATCCAAGTCAGAAACTTGTGTCTTCTAGCCTTAAGATCTAGATCGCAGGTGAGCCCTCCAATTCTGGATTGTAGTTCATTACAGATATGGTCAAGTTGACAACCAGGAATAGCCATTACAGATGTTATCCAAGGACCATATCCTTACCTCCCTTTTTATAGCTCAAGTATATCTCCTTTCTGACTGTATTACAATCCATCTTTTCATGATTTCTTGGAAACAGATCTCACCTATACATTTCCAATTACACTTTAAATCCTTTTCCCTAGAAAAGGTTCATGTAATCAGGTCTCTTCCTCCACAACAGCGATTTGTCCACTTTGTTATCCAAGGTTTCCCTACCTTAGTCTGTATTCTTGCTCTCTCCTCTACCTAGATGCTCTGTAGCCCTTGGCACGCATGCTCATTCATGTTTCACATGTTCAGCTGCTATGAAGACCACTTCGGTGACTCATCATGCCATTCAACAACCACTAACATTACCATGTTCTGTAGCATTTATTTGTGTCCTGTGTTTATTTTCTCAGTTCCTTTAAAGTGTGAACTGGAGAGCAGCGAGTCTGGCCCATCAGTAGTGGTTCCTAACACTGTGTTGACAGTCTATTTGTTGAGAAAATAAATGTTGAAAAACCTAAACTATATTTTAGTTCATTTTTTTTTAAATCTTGAGCTATCTGTGTCTCAGATTTCTCATCTACATAGTGATCATAACCTGCCTTGTCATTCTCAGAAGAGGCATTTCTGAACTCTTTAGGAATCATATGGTGCTGTGCAAATGGGACTTGGTACGCCTAAAATATGTTAATTCGTCTGGTATTCTCAATGATCAGGAATGACAGTCTATGGATTGTAGTACAATTTAAATCACATGTCCAAATAGTCTTGGTAAAACTCAGGATCCTTACAGATGGCTCATCAGGTCAGAGCTCTTGATGCATTAGTCTGAGGACTTAGTTCCAAATTCCCAGAATCCACATAAAGAGTTGGACACAGTTATTTGACAGGTCCCTAACACTGTGTCTGGCAGGCGGCAGAGACAGGATCGCTAGGGCTTGCTGGCTACCCAGTCTAGCTATAGATTGAGTAAGGCAGAGACTGGTATAGCACAATACCTGAGGTCTTTTGGCCTCTGCATATGTGGATTTATACACGTGCACATATGCAAATTTAAATAAGTTAAAAATATAACCGTGGAACAGGGTAGAGAACAGCATCTTAACCAGTGTCTGAGACTGGAGGTAGCCAAAGATACACGCAGAGAAAGTAATTTGGGGTTTTTGTTCCTTGTTTGAGATAAGGTCTCACTATTATAGCCCTGGCTTTCCTAGAATTCAATATATAGACCAGGCTAGCCTGAACTCAAAGGAATCCATCCCATGAAAGCTGTCTCCTTGCCCTATTAGCTCTGAACCACCCAAACCATCTTTGAGGTGAAGCTACTTGATTCATGATTCACTATCTGCTTTAATAAACAAAAATCTTCTAGAGGATCATGCCTTAATATTAAGTACCTGTGGTTTCACATATTCATTGTGTAGAACTCAAATCATCTTGGTTTTGTAATCAGGACCTCTACTTTTCCTTTATAACATTTCTTCCTGGAGAAAAATCATTTGGAAACTGAAGATCTTTACCAGATACATCCTAAGTAAAGATTGGTGGGTATGAGATTTAAGACTCACTTGAGATAACAGTTTTGTTTTTAGTAGAATTTTATTTTTTCATGATATTTTTGTTTATAACTATGATCATTCTGGAATTTGCCTTCTGATTCTCTTTATGCTTTTGTATTGTTTTTTATTAGTTGGTTTCACTTCACTTTGAAAATATATTTAAAGAGATACATACTTGAGAGAAAACTGGAATTAAACTTTTTACACAAAGACTTTGAAGTTACTGTTTTTCTATGATCATCATAGTCATTTCTAGTTGTAGCAACTAAGGATATAAAGACTTCCTCAGAATCAAATGTAGTCTTTGTCTTCATTTTATTTCTTCTTTTCAAGACAGAATCTTGTGTGGCCCAGGTTGACCTTGAACTTGATATTGATTTGATGATTGACCTATAGTAGGTATGCAGTAATTCTTCAGCTTTTCAATCCCATAAGAGAGCTGGGCACTGGAGTCTGGGCATGCCTATTAAACAATAAAAATGCCACCCTTGCAAAGATACTCTTAGGGCATAGATGTCAGTGAAATCATGAGTCACTCTCTGCATCCTGCATTTCCTTTCATCCAGTTATTTCCCGTAGTCTAAGTAGTCCAGGTCTGTTGTTCATTAGAAATGGATTTAAAGATTGGGATAGGTAAGGCCTAATGAACAGATAGGCCATTCGTCTAGCAAACATTTAATTCTTAGCATAAGTTACAGTACATAGAGTAACTTCGTGAATGCTCATTGTAGTCATCTTGATTCTTAGACTGTTTTTAACCCTGAGTAGAGAGCTTAGTCCTGACCAAGTCACAAGAAGAGACTTCCTGTTAGATCAGATAGTACTGAGTGCACCTGGCCGTGCTGGCCCCAACTCTACATGCTAAAGCACTAGTTCTTTGTTTATGGTCCTATTCTCTATAGAGTATCAACTCTTAGGGCACTGTTTCTGTTGTTGTCAGTGAGCCTTTGTTAACAGAATCAGAGCATACATGTAATGAACTTGGCTTTACCCTCAAATGTCTTATTCTTAAATTCTTTTTGATTAGTAACACTTGCACATACCCTTGTTCAGCCCAGAAACCAACATCTGATACCAGTCCTAATGTGCACATCTAGCTGTTTGGAAAATTGTGCAGAATCTATTTAAAATTTCCCCTCTGTCTCTGTATCATCCACATCTTACTTTAAGTCCTGTAGTTAGTCATTTCTGTTCATTCATTCAGCAGAAGTTTATCTGTGTTATGCAAAGGTCTTGTTCAGGTAGGGAAGGCAGGAGGGAGAAAGGGAGTGAGACCCCTTTAGGAGATCACAATCTAGTGGAAAATGCATACATTTATGTAGAATGAGAGTTGATATCTAGTGATAAGTATGGAGTAGGAGGAGCCCAACCTCAGCCAAGATCCACAGTAGCACAGCTCTCGGAGGCTGGGGCTCAGAGCAGAGATTAAGCTATGTGGACAGTTTCTGGAGTGAAAGATACACTTTCGTTATACATAAATACATCAAAGGCATACTATTTGGTGCAGGTGTTTCCAATAATGCTGTTGCTCTGAAGCCACTTTTCTTTTTCTTTTTTTTTTTTTTGTGACCATAGTTTGTTAGTGGCATACCATTATACAGTTAATCCTCATTTCTTGCCAATTCTGTATTTATGAATGTGCCTACTTCACAAAATTTATTTTCATCCCCAGATCAATTTTCTAGATGATTTGGGGTCACTTGAAGATGCACACATGCAGAGTAACATTGCCTTCAGTTGGACAAGTAGGACTTTGTGTTCCTTTAAAAATGTCTTCACTTAATTTCTGAGTCTGCACACATGCCAGAGGTTAAAATGGGGTTCTTCCTTTTCTTTCTTTTTCCTTTTCATTCTTTTCTATTTTTTTCTTTTTGCATTTTGAGATAAGGCCTCTTCTTGAAGCTGGAGCTTGAAACCTCTCAGCCTGCCATGAGCAGCATGCAGGATCTGCCATTGCAGAAGTGCACAGCTTGTGAGTGTGGGGTTGGGGCGCAGGTCCTCAGACTTGTGCAACACTTGAGCCATTTCTGCACCTTCAGGTTTTTTGTATTCTTGTCTTAGCGATTTACTATAAGTAAATCCTTTATTTAGTGTGGCGTTCTTGTTGTTGCTTTTGCACTTTCGTTGATTAAAAAAAAAAAATCAATTTCACCATTAAATGGATCCCAAGCACAATGCTGAAGTGCTTACATTTTTAAGTATAAGAAGCTATGATATACTTAATAGAGAAAATACGTGTTAGGTAAGTTAATTAAAGCATGAGTTATACCACTTTTGGCTATGAGTTAATGTTAGTAAGTCAACATATCTTTAAGTAGGAATACATATAAAAAAGAAGTAATGTGTTGGGGTGGTTGATGAAAATATGACCATAGGCTAGCAGGAACCTTTATTTCCCTTAGGAATAATGATTCAGAATTTGCTAACTCAGCATCTGCCACAGTTATAGAAAGTAAATTTGATTTGGGGGAAATGGCCAGTCATTTATGGTCAGGATTGATGAGTTAGATATAAATGATCAAACTGACCAAAGAAGTAAGATTATGAAACAGTCTTTTTGAACCATTATAACACATACATTACCTCTTGAGAACAGGTTAGCTTACACCCCAAGTATTCCTGTATATATTATATACACGCCTTGGTAGGCATGGCCAGGTTGAGAGTCAGTCTACAAATTTTATTTTTACCATTAGTCAAGAAAAAAGATGTTGACTTTTACTTTATGAGGGTTTATAATATAAAGTATAAAAGGAATTTTGCAAAAAGCAGGTTTTTTGTTTAGTGCTTTTAAAAAGTCCTTTTATGCCGGGCGTGGTGGCGCACGCTTTTAATCCCAGCACTCGGGAGGCAGAGGCAGGCGGATTTCTGAGTTCGAGGCCAGCCTGGTCTACAGAGTGAGTTCCAGGACAGCCAGGGCTACACAGAGAAACCCTGTCTCGAAAAACAAACAAAAAAAAGTCCTTTTATAAGGAATATCTTGAATATTATGGGAGTCAGCAAGCATTTTCCATTAATGTCCAGTCAGTACATATTTTAGGCATTATTGGCCATCAGCCCTGGATTTAACTTTCTTTTTTTTTTTTTTTTTCGAGACAGGGTTTCTCTGTAGAGCCCTGGCTGTCCTGGAACTCACTTTGTAGACCAGGCTGGCCTTGAACTCAGAAATCCGCCTGCCTCTGCCTCCCGAGTGCTGGGATTAAAGGCGTGTGCCCCACACCCAGCTTGGATTTAACTTTCTACCACTGTCTGGTGAGAGGAATGATAGTAAGTTCCTTATATATTTACAGTGAAGTCTGTGGGCCAGCGGCTGTGGGCCTGCCTTCTATTCAGTTTATCTTTCATAGTGCTGACAATGATTTAATCTAGTGGGTATCATAAGTGTTGTATCGATAAACTGACTTAGTCCAGTTAACCAAAAGACTGCATGTTTAATTTTTTATTATGTGCATGTGCATGTGTATGTGCATGTGCTTGTGTGTGTATGATGTTGGAGGTCAGAGAACAGTTTGGGGAGCACTTTTGTCCCCATCGTGTAAGTGCTGGGGACTTAAGTCATCAGGCGTGGTTGTAGTCACTTTACCTGAGTCATCTTGTTGGCCAATAAAGACTATATTTTAAAATCATTTATGCCATTACTATTTCAATTATTTTTGGTATCTTAATTTTTTAAATCCGTGCCCTCTGTAGGTGAAAACAGTAGTTTGAGCTCATTATAGTTGGAATTAAGCATTCAATCATCCAGTTTTATAGCAGTTGGTGAATACTACAGGATAAGTTTGCTCACTCTTATAAATATCATAGTATTTCTAGTAGCTGTCAATAAGTCTGAATTGTGGTTAAGTCTCCTTAGTAGCATCAGTTTGATTATGTGGGCATGGATGTAATGTGATTTTTAGTAAAATTTGGTACTGATATAATGAAATCATTTTATAGCTGCAAATAGCAAGCTAAACACCCTGCTGGGTAGTTAGTTGGTCACAGTGTTGGGCAAGAGCCACATGCTCCCATGGGGCAGCCCCATGACCTCTGCCTGCCTCTCCTTATGTGATAAATGCTTCTTTCCTTGTATTATATACCAGTTCTCTTAGAAGTACACCACCACCACCACCACACATGCACACCCGCCACTGTCTGGTTTTTCAAGATATGGTTTTCCCCTTGTATCCCAGGCTGTCCTTGAACTCACAAAGATTCACCTACCTCTGCCTCCAGAATTCTGGGATTAAAGGTATTCTCCAACCAGTTAATTTTTTTTTCTGCCTGTTTATGAGGAAAAACCTCTAGAATTGAAGAAAGTTAAAACTGTGCCTACTTGTTTCTTAGCGTTAATTTACTTTGAACATCATGTGTGTATTTCTTGTCTGAGCATGTGTAGTTATATTGTTTGTTTGTTTTATTTTATTTTGTTTAGCTTGTAATTTTGTCTCTCCCCACCCCCAACTCTACCTTGCCCCAGACAGACTGAACACAGGACCTTGTTCTTGCAAACAAGTGCTCATGCACTGAGCTAAAATCCCCAACCTTTGAGCATGTGTAAATACAAGCATTACCACTACCTTTGAACCTGTCATCTTTTTTTTAAAACAAATGATATGAAATGCTTTTTATGGCTGAAAATGGATTCTGTATAGTCTCCTAAGAGACTTTCCCAAGTGTGTATGTGTGATGATGTGTGTGAGAGAGATAGACTTAAAATTCATAGGCTGAATATGAAAACTGGATATCAGGGCTCAATAGCCCTGCACTGTCTGTCACAGCTGTCACATGAGCATGGTGGAAGAGGTGCTATGTGAATGTGGATACACACTGATTTCCAAGGTTTAGCCCCCAAAGTGTGGAAAGTGTCTTGTTGGTAATTCGTATGCTGATTTTTCCCAGTGATTTTTTTTTAAAATATAGTTATAAGCACATATCAGTGAATCAAGATACATTTAAAGTAGTCTAGAAATCCCAGTTTCTTTTGGCCACATAAGTTGGTCTTGAAATTGTGTGTGTGTGTGTGTGTGTGTGTGTGTGTGTGTGTGTGTGTGTATGCCAGAGGTAAATGTTGAATGTCTTCCTCTATCACTCTCAGCCTTATTTTTTAAGGCAGTGTTTCTGAACCTGGAGCTAGGAGCTAGCTGTTTGAGCCAGTCTAGCTAGGCAGTAATCAGTTGCCCAGGATTCGCTCTCTATCTCTGAAGCCCTCCCACATCCCTCAGCACTGGGCTTATACACACATGCAAGCCACTTGGCTTTTATGTGGGTGCTGGGAGACTTCACAATGCTTTACCCACTGAGATTCCTCCCTAGCCCCAGGAACTCTATAAAGTCGATCACACGATACTAGGAAGTATACTAGCTCTCTTTTTGTTTTGGAGTTACTAGTAAATTTTTGGTGACTTCCTATAAAAGAGAATAATAAAGAAGGCCTAATTGTTACTTGGAAACATTTAAATATAGAATGAATAAATTAGTTCTATATTTTCCCAAAATAAAAATCAATCTATTCCCATTCAAGAAAGTTTTGAAGCACAAAATATTTCTGATTAGTATTTTGCAGTAACTCTAGTAAATTTTGTTTGTGTCTACATAGTGCTGGCTGTACTAGAACTTACTATATAGATGATGGTGACTTCAGACTCAGAGCTCTGAGATTAAAGGTGTGTGCCACCATACCTGGCTTCTCTAGTAGTTTTTAAATCAGCTGCTTAAAGCAATTTTATTTTTACCTTATTTTAAAAAGGCTTGTTCTTTAAATTTTTTAAAAATTTACCTTATATCTCTTTTAAAGATAATTAAATGAATCAGTTTAAGTATATATATTCTGATATGCTTTCGGGTAAATGTTATAAAACTGAGCAATAGCATTATCAAAAATTGATAGGAATTACATACCTGTGGTGATAAAGTTCTTAGACAAGCTAGACAGTAGTAGTCCTGGGAGAATCTCGTCTGGTAATCTTCTATCTCCTGTTGATCTTTTGGGGGTTGTTTTAGAAATGCTTTTTAGACAGTTAAAAATATTAACATTAATAAAACTTAACACTTTACTTTGCTAAGAAAACTAAAAAATAAATATCACAGGTTTTAAAATTGTTCTTTAATATTTGAATGACCAAACAATTAAACAGCTTTCTCCCTTTTTCAGCAATAAGAAGTTAGAACTTCTTCTATGCTACAGAAGCTACTTGAAATATTAATTTATTTGTTCACCTTACATCCCTATGGCAGCCCCCCTCCTTCCTCTCCTCCCAGCACCATCCTCACAACCCCCTCCTCCTATCACCCCCTCCCCTTCCCTGTGTGTACTACCCCCTCCTTCTATAACCTCCTCCCCTTCCTGTGCATACTACCTACCCAAGGACATCAAGTCACAGCAGGACTAAGCATGCCCTCTCTTACTGAGGCCTGACCAGCAGTACAGCTGGGGGGAAGGAGATCTAGTGGTAGGCAGCAGAGGCTGAGACGACCCCCACTCTAATTGTTAGGGGACCCACATGAAGACCAGACTGCTCATCTACTTCAAATGTGTAGGGGACCTAAGTCAAGCCCCTGCATGCTTTTTGGTTGGTGGTTCAGTCTCTGAGTCTCCATGGGCTCAGGTTAGTTGACTCTGTAGGTCTTCTGTAAGTGTCCTTGACCCCTCCTGCTTGAGTACCACATTTCTTTTTAAAAAATTACACTTGTGTTTATGTGCATGTGTGGGTATGTGTATGCCACTGTGTGTCTGTCAGAGAACACCTTACAGGATTTAGTTCTGTAATGTAGATCCTAGGGATTAAAGCAGGTTTTCAGGCTTGGCAGCAAGTGCTTGTACACACAAAGTCATTTTAAAGAAGCTTTAAAAAAAAACCTAAGATTTATGTTTTATTTATTTGTGGGTGGGTGGCAGGGGGGGGATGCCACCTGTGTGCCCGTTCCTGGAGAGGTAGAAGAGGATCAGATCCCCTGATGCTATGGTAAAGCTGCTTATGAGCTGACTGATTTTAAAATCTCTTTACATTGTTTTCCTTTAAAATAAAGCTGCAATTAAAACCATGATAGATGTTATTTATATTTAGCCTCTCTGAAAATCTGAAGGCTTTTCATAGGGTTAGAAATTTGAAGTGTGAGTTCCAAACTTACAGTTCTCTTAGTGCTTACAAGCTTTTAGGCAAGTACAAATAAGATCTGGTCATTATTAGATGAGTAGTAGTTTGATTTCTTAGAATAATTTAGATTCACCCAAAATAGAAAAAGTAGTAGAAGAGGCAGAGACCAGTGTTCTCTCCTTTTTATGCTAACACTGGCACAATGTTTATTTAAACGATATCACAGCTGCTGGGTCTCTTGGCTCCTGCCTGTAATTCTAACATTCAGGAGGCTGAAGCAGCAGGGTTATAAGTTCAGAGCGCACTTGCATTATAGAGTGAAGGCACTGTTTCACAGTAAAAGGAAAACATAAAAGCTTGCAAAGACTACCATGGCTTACTGTTGGGCTATAATTACAGAACTGCTTTATGAAAATTTCTCTCGCTTAAATACCAACATGTGCACATATATATGCATACATATCAGAGAGCATACGAAATATTTCCCAAACAGCAATTATATAATTGCTATTATTAGGAAGGCTTAGAAGAGTTTCTTGGTGTAAGAAAAGTCGGAAATTCAGACATGAAAGTCTGAAGGAATCTTGGCTTATGGCATGAAAACATGGGGGTATCTGAGTCCTTTGAGGTCAGTTGGACAGTTACTTAATTGTTTTGATAAATGTTTTTTTTGCAAACTGAAATTCAGAGTAAATGGAGATTTTTATCAGTAGTCTTTCACTGATAGCAAATAGTTTGTATAGCTTAAAATAGTATAAAATTTGTATGTATATGTCATTTCAGTGTTTTCATTTTTGTTTGTTTGTTTTTTGTTTTTGTTTTTTGTGAGGGGCCATTAAGATAGGATCTATCCACATAGCCCTGGATATCCTGGAATTCACTGTGTAGACTAGAGTAGTCTCCAATTCATAGAGAGTCTCCTGCCTCTGATGGAATTAAAGGTTTACACCACCACACCTGGATTAATAATAATCTTTTAAGTTTAACTCTAGAGCAGTTTTACCTGGTTAAGTGGCAGAGCTGACATTAGAAACCAAGAGCATAAATAAATACACACATACTTATGTCTTTATCCTTGAGGCATTTGTAGCTTTTTTTGTTTTCCTTTGTCTTTTGTTTTCTGTCTGTCTGTCTGTCTGTCTGTCTGTCTGTCTGTTTTTTGAGATGGGGTTTCTCTACGTAGCAACCTAGACTTTCTTAGAACTCACTTTGTAGACCAGGCTTGCCTCTTAATTCACAGAGATACACTTGCCTCTGCCTCTCAAGTGCTGGGATTAACAGAATTCAGGTTTGTAAATAGCATATATTAACAGGAATATTCAGAAAGAGACATAGCTTTGTTTGCATTTATGTGTTGTGTAATTTTATAAATAACAGTGTTACACATGACACGATTGTTTTCTGAAAGAAAGTTGTTGGATTTCATATAATAAAATCATAAAAAGTATCTGACATCTTTAATCTTCACAGTGTCTGTGATATTTAAATACAGTGTGTTAGTTTATTTAATCCACATGGCAGCCCTACAAAGTTGATATTAACCCCACTGACAGATAGATAGAGAAACTGAGGCATAGAGTTTAGATCTCAGGCCACACAACTGGTGAGTAGCATTACCAGAATTCTAATCCAGAAAGGCCGTATCTTAGGGTTTTACTGCTGTGAACAGATACCATGACCAAGGCAACTCATATAAGGACAACATTTAATTGGGGCTGGCTCACAGGTTCAGAGGTTCAGGCCATTATTATCAAGGCAGGAACATGGTACCTGTCTATTTATCATCCAGGGAGGCATGGTGCAGGAGGAGCTGAGANAAAAATTAAATATTGGTAGAAAAAGTTTTTAACAAGCATATCAGTAAAATATTAGTATGTTCTCAAATATTTTTGAGATTATCTTAATTAATGGAGACAGGGTCTCTCTCTGTAGCCTAGGGTGGCCTAAAACTTGCCATTCTCCCTCGTTAAACTTTTTAGTGACCTAATTTTAAACTTGATTTTTTTTCTAAGTAGTTCTAGAAGTCAGCGCATGTCTTTGTGCTCCTCACAGTATATCAAGGACAGGGTTTCCTTACATAGCTCAGGCTGGCCCTGAGCTCACTGTGTGCCTTACACTGGCCTTCATCTACCTCAGTGTGAACCATCACAACAGCTAAGAGTTTGTTGTTATGTAGAAATGAAAATCAAATTAGAAAAAGATGGCATCAGTTGAATGATGTGTCCTACTTCTAGGTATCAGGGTCTAAGTGCTATTTTCTGTATAAATCATTCTTGTATAGTTATTAAAGCATAATATCCCAAGTAAGAACATCTGATTAAAGTGCTAAGAACAAAATAAATGACTTTCAAAGTTTTAATTACCTCTGGCCTATCCACATGTCATTAAAATAGAGGAGCATTTCACTTCAATATACTGTTATGCACAAAAACTTTGTTGCTGTTAACATTGATAAAATAATCATATTTAAGCTTTTTGATATACATAAAAAATAAATTCATGCTTTTCTGAGTCCTGAATTATTGCATGATACAGCAGGCTAGATACTTGTAATAAAACAAGGAGAATTATAGCTTTGTGTTAATAGAAAAATTCAATTTATGCAATTAAATTTACTAATTTTAGTTTCTCTCCTCTTCATAGTCTCTCATGTCTACACCCCCATACCTGTCTTAGCAGGTAGCTATTTATAGGTGAGTGTGATGGCATATGCACTTTCAAAGTAGCACTCTCATGATGACTGCTGATGTTAACTTCCCTCATGGTCTTTGGAACATGGAATTTGAAAAAAAAAAGTTTTGATACTGATCCTTTCTCTGTGATAACTCTAGCTTGTGTCAAGTTGACACACAAAACCAGCCAGTACAGATTGAAAACCCACAAAAGAGATAAAAGATGAGTTATTTACATTCAAAATATTTCTCATCTATTCAAGATACATTTTTAAAGAAAGCATGAGATAACATATAAATGTAAAAGTGATTAAAACTCTTAATTTAAAAAATTACAACAAATCGCAACAAATGTTTTTTTAAGGGATTAAAAGGAAATATACTAATATTACAAAGGAATACTAAAAAGGGAGAAATTCCCCCCATGTTTTAAAAAAAAATCTTTTGTCAACAAGTAAATACTTAAAGTTCGGGGAATGTGTTTTGAAGGTGCTTGTTCCCTAACTGCCTCTCTTAAATAATACATCCAGATCTTAAGTTGGTCCAGGGTGACATTTACACTGAAGTGAGCATGTTGAAATCTTATCCTTTCTCCCCTACGTTCCCTGCAGTATAAAGACCCCCGTCAGAATGGGCTTTTCCTTTTCATTGCGATAATGAACAGAGGCAGTGAGCTTTTAAGGAATGGATTATTAAGTATTATCCCCCCCTCCAAAAAAAAAATCCTGGCTAAAACCATTCTTAAGTCACCTGTTCATTTTTATATTAAAATACTGCTTTTCAATGTTATAACAGTCCTTTTACCATGTGACATTTTATATAGTGACTCCCTCACTTTTCAGATCGATAGACCCCAGAAATTTTGAAAATGACCTAAATTATTTGAAGATTTTAAATGTAAATAACTCATATTTTAGTTCTGCACATTTTATAGCTAAGTAACTTGAAATTGAAGTTAGAATACCTACTGTAAGTTGAGGGCTTTTCTGTCTGCATAATCAGTTTAACATGGGCTTTCTAATGGCTATGATTATTTCTGTTGCCTTTTTACCTCTAATGGAGTAAATGTATATGTAGTTACGGCATTCTGTGCTGGTTTGCTAAATCCACAGGAAATAAAAGGGTACAGCTAGGAACAAGGAAAGGGAATAGTTAATCGTGGAGGAGGAGAGACACAGCTCAGTACTTTGCCGAGAGGCCGCTGGGAAAGTGACGTCCTGTAGCGTTTGCTGTTCTAGAAAGTACAGAGACACGTAGTTGAAGTGGGAGGGTCTAGCTGAGGCCGTCTCCGTGTGGTGTCTATTTATCTGTAAGTGAGCTGCCGGGGAGGAATTAAATAGAGACGCTGCCTGCTGCCTCTGGACAGCTGAGCTGAGCTGAGCTGCAGATTTGCTTTAACTTGTAAGATACCCAGCTTGCTTTATTTTCTCAGAATCATTGTGTTGCTAAGCCTGGGGACGCTGTTTTCTTTTACAAAGGGAAATCTAAGTTCATTTCAAGGCATTCGAAATGGGGAAAGACTATTATCACATTTTGGGAATTGAAAAAGGAGCTACAGATGAAGATATTAAAAAGGCTTACCGAAAGCAAGCCCTCAAATTTCATCCGGACAAGAACAAGTCTCCTCAGGCGGAGGAAAAATTTAAAGAGGTCGCAGAAGCGTATGAAGTGCTGAGTGACCCTAAAAAGAGAGAAATATATGATCAGTTTGGCGAAGAAGGTAAGCTGCATATTTCTGTACCTTTGGCTGTGTCTGAATCTTAGTTTTTTTTCTCTCTCAGCCTTCTGGTTATCATTACATGAGAACATCAGACATACTAAAATAAAAAGAAAAATAACAGGTTAAAACTAAGGTTTAATCCTTGATTATTTGAATGAGCTATGAATGAAATGTCATGTTTGTCTTTGTGGGTTCTTATTCTTAGAATATTGTATTATTCATATTCTTCTGTTAGACTTATGGTTTTAGCATTTTATATTTTAAAAGAAACCTTAAATTCCCATGCCTGTGAATGAATTGTTTAAAAGTCTTATGCAACCTCTTTTGTTTTTAATGATTTTTCTGCCAGAATTAATAGAATCTTCAGTCTCTTAAAATCTTAAGATTGGCAATTCAAATTCTGGTCCATTTATGTTTTATTTAGAAAAAGAAGAAGTTTTTTTGTCCTTTTAGAGCGACGCTAGTTGAAACTGAACAAGACGGAGTGGTGTGTCGTAGAAGCAGAAGGCACAGGCATTTAGCTTCTAGTTGTTTTTGGCAATCTGCCTAGAGAGGAAAGAATTTCCCTGATGTCATAAAATACCAGAACAAGTTTTTAGCTTAATTATAAACAGTTAATATTGTGCCAGGAGAACAAGATCTCTCTCTCTCTCTCTCTCTCTCTCTCTTTCTCTCTCTCCCTCTTCCTCTCCCTCCTTCCCCTCTCCCTCTCCCTCTCTCTCTAACCCAAAATGGCCACCTAGTTGGAACAATGACTGATTTTGTTTTAGTTAACTATTTCTTTTGGAAATTTTACTATGTGGGTGAAGAGGAAGCATGGCAGCTGCCCTTTTCCCTCAGCCATACTTTTTTTCTTGCCTTCTGAGATCAGGACTCAGTGAGCTCAGTAGCCTTTGAGAATCTCCTTTTACCATTCTGAATTTTGTCCAGCATCTCCATAAATGTCCATAAATGTCATAAATGTGGCCATAAAGTAGGAGTTTGAAATTGTCAGTCAGCAGCAGTGGCAACCACGCATTAGTTCACGTGAGTTCTGGGGTTTTCAAGTGTTAAAACAGACTAAAGTTCTTTTGCATTATTCTTCCCCTAATGTCTTTTAAGTCATGGTGGCTATAGAAACATACCGTTTTCTCCTTGTTTATAGCATTTAAACATCAGATATCCCTAATTAGAAGTCCTTCAAACAGGGCCACACATTAAGCAAACTAAACCGACAACTCAGAGCAGTGCTGGGCCCTTTTCCTCCTGCTTTAGTTTTGGGTCAGAGTCCCAAGCATGCTGCTGCCTGTGGTTGTAATTCGTGTGAATTCACAGTGTCAAGTTCTTACAAAGTGAGTAATTACAAGAAGCAAGATGTGGATAGTTGAGGCTGTCTGTTCCCCATGGTCACACGGTTGAGAACGCCGTGGTGACCTCTCAGTGACAAGCGAGCAGGCTCTTGAGACATTGGCAGGACTCTGGCCACTCTGAGTAGGTGGGGTGGTGTGTGAGTTCCCACAGAGCCACTTGTGTAAAGGCAGGTTGTTTGGCTCCATCTTATGGACTGCTCAAGTGCACCTACCTCTGTGTTAGGCCATAGGATTCAGGCTCATTAATCGTCTTTGACTTCAGAGTTTTCAAGTTTTTCTCTTGGCAGTGCTTTCTAGAGTAACTTACTCCCCAAATTAGTTTTCTTTTCTTTTCTTTTCTTTTCTTTTCTTTTCTTTTCTTTTCTTTTCTTTTCTTTTTTCTTTTCTCTTCTCTTCTCTTCTTTTTTTACTGATCATTAGCAGTGACTTAAATTTTCAAAAACTAAATCACAATTTCTGTATACCCTGAGGGTTTTTTTTGTTGTTGTTGTTTTGTTCTTGGTGTTCTTAGCCCAGATAGGTGCTCTTAAGTAATAAAAGAAGTATGAAGCAGGACTGGTTGCTTAAAGTGCTGAAATTAATTATTCAGAAATATTCTGTAGTTATTAGCTACCTGAAGATATAGGAGAGCGAAGACTGTTGGGCGTCTCTGTTTCTTACCCTTTGGTAGCCTAGCACACAGTGACTGTGAAGCTCTTTGGGCTTGGGAGGGTCACAGCACTCGCTGAGCACGCAGAGCCCTGCTCTCAGCCCTCAGCACTCGCTAAGCGCACAGAGCCCTGCTCTCAGCCCTCCTGGCCTGGAAGTACCGTGAGAAGAGGAAGCCTCTTTTCTCTCTTTCGCATTGTCTGTGCTTATGTTCCTGAGTCTGTCGGCCTCTCCAGTAGTAACAAAAATCTAGACTGTCCACATTTACAAATTAAGAGAACCATTAATACTGTTTATTCAAGTTGTAAAATTCTTTTAACATCTGAAATTTAAAATGGTTTCATTTTTAAAAAGTGAATAAAATCACTATGGTTTAAAGTTACTATATTATCTAGTAGTTTCATTCCTGGGAATCTATAAAAAAGAACAAACAAGACAAAACATTGCTCACACAAAGACATCTTCCTGATTGTTCACAGTGGGACCACTAAGGTCCCTACATCCAAACAATCCAAATGGATCAACAAAGGATATATACTCCAGTGGGTATATAATTTAATGAAATATGTCACAACTGGGTGAACCTGGAAAAATATGCTGGATGAAAGATTCTAGATATAAACGATAATATAAATTATGTAATTCAATTTGTGAAATATCTGGAAAAGACAACTTTATAGAGATAGCTGAGCTAGCTTGCCTAGGACTGGAGGTAGGAATATAGGAATAAGTAGGAAGTAAAAGTAGAGACCTCTTGAGAGTGGTGGAAATATTCCACAAATGGATTGTAGTGGCAGTAAATTTATTACAGCTGAACAGTATACAAATTAATTTTGTCATGTACTCTACGTAATAAGTCTGTTTACTCCATGGTGTAAGTATTTGAAAATAATCATAGAGCTACAGAAATCTATAATTGGGTTTTGAATTATTCTCTGCCCTAAACTTTTAGGCTTGGTTAAGTAGATTTGAACAGAGGTTTGTATTAAACAATTAAATTATTTTTCTCTATTGAGCCAGAGAGATGGTTCAGTGGGTAAAGGTGCTTGTGAACCTGAGTTCAATCCCTGGGACCTTCATGGTGGAAAGAGGGACCTTAATTCTGAAGGTTGTCCTCTGACCTCCATGTGCATACCATGGCAAACATGTGCCATCAACAGACAACTGACCATAAGGAAATGCAATTTTAAAATATTAAAGTTACAACTTTCCCTCAAAGGACGCCTCTAAGAGGGTTCTGGTTTTCTAGCCTTCATTTCTTCCTTCTATACTTTGTTGATATTTCATACTCAGTAATTTACTCTGGATGCTGACAGTTGTTGATGTGTTTCAACTAAGTCTTCAGTGTATTAGCCTTCTTCTAGTTCACTGTTCTCTTCCATGCAGTTAGTCAGCTGCACCTCTTTGTTTCCTGGGTCCTAAAGATACAGAAGCGAGTTACTTGTGAGTTACTGTTTAAAGGTCCTTGTTCTGTAACTGAAGTCTTGCGACAAACCAAACACTCTTATGCCTCCTTAATGTAGGACTTGATAATATAGGTGCCATGACTCTTCTCTGCAGTTCCAGTTCTCCAGTGTTCTTCTTTTCATAGTTTTTGTCCAATTAACTGAAAGACATCCTTGCTATGGGTAGTATGCCAAAGATCTATTTGTTTTTGTGTATTAAATTGGTTAGTTGATTAAAAGCCTAGACAGATGCTGAATCTAGAGTCCATCCCCTGACTAGAAAATGTAGAGAGCAGAGAGAATCCAGCTGGATGTTGATAGGTTTTGTTGGGAGTTGTAGTGTACAGGATTAAGGTTAACTATCTGGCTGACGGCATGCTTGATAGAATTCAAGTGTTAAGCAGTGCAGGAGACAGCAAGCAGTTCATGTCATACTACAGCGGCATTTTGGTAGGATTTTCTCATTATTACAGTAGTAGCTCCCTTCTTTATCCAGACTCCACAGTTGACTGTTTGATGTCTAGGAAACTCAAGGCCACATTTTTTTTTTTTTTTTGTCAGCTCTGATGAGTAAGTCACTTCAGGCTGTGTGTAAATTTTCTCACAGACTATAATTCTGACTGAATTACCATTTTTGGGAGCAAGGGAAGAGGTTTTAAGGAAAAGCCAAACCTATGATGTAATACTGAAAATGTTATTCTTTCTTTTCTGTTATGTGTCCAAAACATTTAGATTTTTGCCTTTTAGAGAGCTAAGGGAAGCTCACTTACCACGTTGATTAGCTGATAAACTATTATACTTTATGAAACCTGTGGGAAGAGAGATACAATTCCTGGAATAATTTAAGTACTCATTCAATTACCATGTGATGACTTTGAGGTCTATACTTAATCTATCATGTAAGAAAATCTCTCATTAGCTCTTCATATTTGGAGTTATAGTCATACTAACAAAGCTATAAAAGGAAGACAGAAGGAGCAATTTAGTAACCTTGTTTGTCCTTCTCAGACTTGTCATTCCATTTCTACAGTGAGTACCCCAACTAACCATGCCGTGTGTGTGTGTGTGTGTGTGTGTGTGTGTGTGTGTGTGTGTGCGTGCCTGAGTGTACATGCTTGCGTGCATGCCTGGATGCATGTACAGTAGTCCTCTGATGAGGACTCT
Organism: Mus minutoides; assembly: GCA_902729485.2. Taxonomy (NCBI): domain Eukaryota; kingdom Metazoa; phylum Chordata; class Mammalia; order Rodentia; family Muridae; genus Mus; species Mus minutoides. The sequence continues at coordinate 694,582 of LR750210.1, read as the reverse complement.
GATTAGGTCTTACTTGGTCCTTTAGATTTCTCTTCATAGATAAAGGTAAGAATTTAGATGTTAGTTAAGACTGTTGGATGTCATAGCACACACACACACACACACACACTACACACACACACACACACACACACACACACACACACACACACACACACACACATATATATATATATATATATATATATATATATATATATATATATATATCCTTTAATAATAGAACCCAACTATATAGCAAGAGATGCAAATTAAGCCTCCTTGACATTGCAATGATTAGATCTCACCTGTGTGTGTTATTTTGCTTTTTCTTTGTCTTCTTTAGGCTGATTCTCAAAACACTTATTTTAGTTTCAGTTCAGGACAACTTTAAGAATTAGCTGATTTTCTTCATTCAATAGACAGGAGTATTTTCAACTTCATATATATGAACAATAGGAATATAGGGATATAAGAATCTCAGTTTAGAGTTTTTCATGCTTCTATAATCTTAATTTTCCTCCATCCTTTTTTGGAGAAGGATCCTTCTAGGCTCTGCCAGAAGTGTCACTAGACTGATAAAGATCTTCACCACGATTGGCCTCCTAAAACATCAGTATGATGTTTTATGGGCTTTAGTTGAATCTTTCTTTGGTGTGTGATAGAAAATGCTATTTTAAATATATATAATCTTTGTCATCCACATGTTACTTTGCTGAACCTCTGGGCAAAAGTTCATAGTACTACTGTCTAAAGTGGGTTGTCAAACAGAAATAACTAGTCCATTTTACATGTTAAAAAACCCTGATTTTTTATTGTGGTCCTGTTTTTAAATGCTGTGAGTCAGGATGTGATAAAGTGGTCATAAAAAGGCTTGCTGTCTAAGGTGATGATAATCTAGTGTCTACAAAAACAGTTTTTGGGTTAGAGAGAGATGGCTCAGCAGTTAAGAGCACTAGCTGATCTTCCAGAGGTCCTGAGTTCAGTTCCCAGCAACCACATACAACCATTTGTAATGGGATCCAGTGCTCTCTTCTGGTGTGTCAGGGACAGTGTGCTGAAATACATTAAATAAATAAATAAAAAGTCAATCTTTAAAAAACAAAAACAGTTTCACACTGTCCCTTTTATTATATTTCTTCCTTGCTTCTCTAAAAGTTCTATTTCAGTTATTAAACAGTAAAGACATAGGAGCTGGAGAGATGGCTGGGTACTGGCTGCTTTCTCCAGGTGCTGGAGCTCATTTTCCAGCTCATTTTCAGGAGGCTCCCCACCATCTGTAACTCTAACTCCAGGGGATTTGATGCTTCTGATCTTCACAGGTACCTGCACATGTGCACATACTCATATGTACACACACACATGCCTACACATAATTAAAATGAAAAAAATCATTAAAACAACAGCAAAAGGCATGCAATAAAGCTACTAGTATGAACCATATTAACTGTTGTTACTATACTACACTTATTATTATTATAATTGTAATTAGGATTTAGATTTGTTTTCAACCGGCATCTTTAAAACTCTTCAATTTGTAATACTGAGGTCCTGCTAGAACAGAAGTTTTTGAGGTAAGGGAGTCTCAATTTCCTTTTATTTTTCATATTTATTATGAAACAAAGATTCAAGAAGAAATTACTAAAGCAAAGAATTTGGAGGAATGATTTAAAAGCTAAAACGTTAACATAGGATGGATCTTCAGAAGCTATTCTGTTTAATTCTAATGATGTTTCAGGCCATAAGTGATAAGTCAGAGTTTATTAGCAGTACAGTCTGTAAGTGGTCAGCTGTCTAGACTTGCAGCCTTTTTCCTAATCATGCTTATCTTTTCACCCAGGCTTGAAGGGAGGCGCTGGAGGTACTGATGGACAAGGAGGTACCTTCAGGTACACTTTCCACGGAGATCCTCATGCCACTTTTGCAGCCTTTTTCGGAGGTTCCAACCCTTTTGAAATTTTCTTTGGGAGACGGATGGGTGGAGGTCGAGATTCTGAAGAAATGGAAATAGATGGCGATCCTTTTAGTGCCTTTGGATTCAGCATGAATGGATATCCAAGAGACAGGAATTCTGTGGGACCCTCCCGTCTCAAACAAGACCCTCCCATTATTCATGAACTTAAAGTATCACTTGAAGAGATATATAGTGGCTGCACCAAACGGATGAAGATTTCTCGAAAAAGATTAAACCCTGACGGAAGGAGTTACAGAACTGAGGACAAAATTCTCACCATTGAGATCAAAAAAGGGTGGAAAGAAGGCACCAAAATCACTTTTCCAAGGGAAGGCGATGAAACACCAAATAGTATTCCAGCAGACATTGTTTTTATTATTAAAGACAAAGAACATCCCAAATTTAAAAGAGATGGATCAAATATAGTTTATACTGCTAAAATTAGTTTACGGGAGGTAAGTTAGTAAGCCCTATGATTCTAAGACCAAAGAGATGAATGCTGCTGATTAATCTTAGGGAACTGTCTAGGCAGGAGCTGGCTTTTATCCAGCACTCTGCAGATTTTATTCCTCATAATAACTCTCTAGGAAGTGATACTATTATATCTCTCTTTTGGATGACATCATAGTTTCTAAATTTATTTACTGATATTAACTATTTAAATGTCAGTTTTCAAGTGCAAGCTTGATTAGCTACTTTGTGGCCAGTGTTAGGTTAACTCTAGTTTTCGGTTGTGGTCTGTGAGATCTGCATTGGTAACCCACCACTGTAGTCCATTAATACATTTGTTCTGAAGTGAGTACCATTGGAGTACAATTTATATAACAAGCATTAGAACATAACGAGTATATAATTATACATAGTGCAAAACACCACCCCTTAGTATAGTCCTGCAGCCCTTGTTTGCACTGCTTCTTGGATGGGCTCATGTCCCTGTTTAAATGGCTCAGTGTATCCCTGCCAACTAATATTCCAAACAGTTTAAAAGGTAGAAATCTGGCTTCTACCTCCAAGTCATTTTCTTTTCCCCGAATTTGCTGTTATTACTTTGTTTAGTTTCTCTGTGTCAGAGCTACACTGTATGGTCCCTGTGTGGTTCAACAGGAACTGTATTATGTCTGGTAAACACCCCAAGGTCTTCTGGAGAATAGGTTTTGTTCCTGTTTAGTTCAGTCCTGTTCTAAAGTCCTCCTGTTTCTCCATTCAGTTTTCTGCACCCTGACTATTGATAGCGTTGAAGTCAGTGTGGAAGACATCCTGGACTTCTCTTTTTCTTTCTCTGTCCTCTCTTGTCTGTCTCTGGTAACATCTCTGATTATGTTTCTCTTGAGCATACTTTTTAGACTAGGAAAAAGGTTTATTAACTATTGTAATCCTTTTGGAAGTTAAAATTCTACCTTCATGGTGTTACCCTTTACTTCCTAGTACAATCTTATATTCTTTAGTTTGGAAGTTTATTAATAACTTCATTTCATTTGGTCCACTTTAGGCATTGTGTGGCTGCTCAATTAATGTGCCAACAATGGATGGAAGAAACATACCTATGTCAGTCACTGATATTGTGAAACCTGGGATGAGGAGAAGAATTATTGGATATGGGCTGCCATTTCCAAAAAATGCTGACCAACGTGGTGACCTACTGATAGAATTTGATGTGACCTTCCCAGACGTCATATCTGCAGCATCCAAAGAGATCCTTAGGAAGCACCTCCCTGCCTCATAGAATGAGAAGAACTTGCTGTCCATATTTTGATAAGACACCGAAAATATAAAAGTACCGGCAGTTGACTGATGTGAATTCTGTGTAAAGATGTGTAAACTCTTCTGAGGGCTCATTATGCATGAATAGACACAGTTCAAATAGGCAACGTGGGATTTTACAGTAGGGATGAAAAGTCATTCACTGTATTGTATTTCATTTCTCCCAAATCAGAAATTTTCAATATTTCATTTATAAGTAGAAGTTGGTTTTGTGGTCTGTAGATATACTTCTAGTAAATACTAGACCATCCAAGTACTGTGTGTGTCTGTGTGCATGCGCGCACGCGCGCGCATGCGTGTGTGTGTGTGTGTGTGTGTGTGTGTGTGTGTATCTTTAAATGATCAGTGTGATAGGCTTCCTTAATAAAAATTAAAATTCTTAACTGTACATGTAATATGTGGAGAATAAAAGCCAAAGTCATACAGAAATGCAGTCTAGGTCACATTCAGAAGTGCTGTGTTGGGTACCAGAATGCATTGATGTATATGCTTTACCGTTGTCACTTCTCAAGTATGCTGTAGCATTTCTTAAGAGCATGGTTGTAATGTTCTTAAAGCAGACCTCATCATAAAAAGAAAAAGAATGACATTTTCTCTCCTGTGGAAATTCCAATAGCCAGAGTTACTGATATTTTAGGAACAGATGGTTTTTAAATGGCCACATGTAATTTTATGCAAGTTGACTATATATCTTGAACTTAATAAGCTCATTTTGTGGTTCATTAGTTTAAGATATTTGTTTACTAACATTTGTTTTTAGAGAAAATACTGTTACTTGGCATTAATTGTCCATTTACAGTCTTCTATAAGTTCCTCATGCTATGTATCTTACATAATTTCCCTAAAGGGCAGTGATCTATAACTGTGGTGTTAAACACCACCACTGCTATGGGTAATGTACTAGCTGTCATCATATAAATATTTTACCTTTTCATGTATATAGATTGCATTTCTTAGGTGTTATAATTTTTAAAATATATTTACATTCTAAAAAATTACTGTCTTCTCTTTTATGTCTATCAAAAGTGATGTTATGAAATTTTTTTTGTAAAACAGTTTTCAGGATGATATATATCTATACATAAATATATATGGTATACTGAGCCCTATAATCTTTTTAATAGAATGTGAAGTTATTTAGAAATTCTATATAAAATTATAGTAAACATATACCTTGTAGCTTTATTGGAATAGAATTCTCATAAGATAAAATTCACACTAACCCCCCTCATCTTTTTGGTGCTGCTGCCTGTCGTCAGAGCTGCCTGTGCACTAAGTGCCTCCGACCATGGAGCCATGCCCAGCCTCTCCTTCTCTCTTTCTCTGTGGTGTGACCGTGGAGCCATGCCCAGCCTCTCCTTCTCTCTTTCTCTGTGGTGTGACCGTGGAGCCATGCCCAGCCTCCCTTTCTCTCTTTCTCTGTGGTGTCGGTTCGGATGTCGTGTGTCCACAGACTGCACAGTCACCAGTGCTGTGCATTCCCATGACCAGCCTCTGTGCCCACTGCTCCCCCTCGGCCCCTGGAGCACTGATCTGCTTCTCATGATGGATTCTATCATAGAACAGAACCAGTCAGCATGTGGCTCCTTTATTTGCTGTCATTCACCCAGCACAGCATTGTTTTTAAGGTCCAGTCTGGCCTCATTATCAGTAACTTCATCCTTTTTGTGGCAGATCATGTACTTGGGTAGAATCCCATTCAGTCAGTCGGCTTACCTCTTCTTTGGTGTTTTGGGCATCTGGGTTCTATCTACTCAGTATGAATAATGATGCTATGAGCATTTGTAAACAAATGTCTGTGTGGACAGACTGACTGCATTCTCTGAGGTACATAGTTGAGAGTGGAATGGTTAGGAAAAGCTACATCCATTAGTTGCAAATAGAAAATGTTAGAAATGCCAGAGAGTTGAGGTAATCGCATCATCTCCTTGAACATCATGGAAATTCTCACAAATATAACGAGCTAAAGTCTTTGAGTGATGGTTGTAGTTCATATTTGAAACCCACAGTATTCAACTTTTGGGTTGTTTGAGGGGGGTGGTGTGTGTGTGTGTGTGTGTGTGTGTGTTTGTGTCTGCTTGTTTGGAGGTAGGGTCTTACTATGTAGTCTGGCCAGTACGTTGCTCCATGTGACTCAAGTTCACGAAAAATTTATGGGAGTTTTCTCCCTGCCTCATGACGGCTGGAATGAATGGCATGTGCCATTCACACCACACAGGCTTTGAACCAACAATTATTATTGCAATCTTATTGAGTAAACGTTTTCTCTGAGCCAAAATAAAGGGTTTATAAACATGAATAATATTTCAGTTAGTTCTTTTAGTAGATAATTATTCTAACAATAAAATAAATTTGTACTACTCTTAGGGCTGAGGGTATGGTTCAGAGACAGTAGTAGAATAATTGTACAAAACTATGTAGATTTAGAGGAAACACGCTTCAGAGTGTAATAAGTGCCCATTGTTTTGTTAAAAACTGAATTAATACTGATAGTAAAATGTTAAAAATTTTCAGATTTAAACTATGAGAGTACTTTTGACTTTTAAGATGCTCCTTTTAGGGCCTGGAAAGAGGGATCAGAGGCACTGGCTTCTCGTGAGTGGACCTGGGTTCAGTTCCCAGGACTCACTTGGAGGTTCCCAACCGTCTGAAACTTCAGTTCCAAGGACACGGGCACCAGGCATGCATGTGGTGCACCTACATATATGCAGACAAACACAACACCCCCCCCCCCTTTTTAAAAAAATCCTTTAAAAGTGTTTAATTTACTAGTCCTTGCATAGCTCAAATAATTTTGCAGCATAATGAGTCCAGGAAAGCTTCCTATTAAAGACGTTTGTCGTTCCTACAAAAGGACAGTACATGTCGCTTATGTTTAAAAGAACACATATCCACGGATCTTATGGCTTTCCAGTGCAGGTGTTTTATTTGGTAGCTCTGTAGTTGAGGAATAGTTTTCTTAGGATGGCTCCATCGCATCTGCCCTCCCCTCCACATGGTGCTTCCCAACCCATGGCCTTGAAAGCAGTGGGCTTTGACATCCACATTAGCTTGTCTCTCTGGTTATTAGTCGGTCTTGGAGGCAAGGAGTTGAACAAGCCTCTTGTTTATTGTTAGGAAACTGTCATTGGAATGTTTATGATGGATGAAATGAAATTATTGCAAGTGATTGGACTCAATCGCCTTGATGAGACACTCTTCTCACATTTCAGGAATTACCTTCTCAGTCTTGGGGAGTCAAGGCCAATATGGTTTTCATTCAATAATAGATAATGTAGTATGGCTGTCTGTCTTCACAATCTGTCTCTCTCTCTCTCTCTCTCTCTCTCTCTCTCTCTCTCTCTCTCTCTGTGTGTGTGTGTGTGTGTGTGTGTGTGTGTGTGTGTGTGTAGGTGAACACGTGTAGTTAAGCAAATGTCTTAACACGAACTAATATTAAGGTAGGAAAGAGTAAAGCCAGGCGTGGTGGCGCACGCCTTTAATCCCAGCATGCGGGAGGCAGAGGTAGGAGGATTTCTGAGTTCGAGGCCAGCCTGGTCTACAAAGTGAGTTCTAGGACAGCCAGGACTACACAGAGAAACCATGTCTTGAAAAACAAAACAAAACAAATGTAAGAAAGAGTAATTTATGCTGTTTATAACAATGACAAATAACTAATAAACAAAATTTAGATTCTTGGCTTATAATCTTTATATTTAAATTATTTATACTTAATGCTGAAGTTTTGTAAAATTGATTCAGGGAACAAGACTAGAAAGTTACTTTGCCTGGGTTTCTAATACCCTTTAACCGTTTTTGAAACCCTTTTCTTTTTTTTTGGTTTTTCAAGTCAGGGTTTCTCTGTATAGCTCTGGCTGTCCTGGAACTCACTTTGTAGACCAGGCTGGCCTCGAACTCAGAAATCCGCCTGCCTCTGCCTCCCGAGTGCTGGGATTAAAGGCGTGCGCCACCACCTGGCTATTTGGCTTTTCAAGACAAGACTTCTCTGTCCTGAAACTTGCTCTGTAGATAAGGCTGGCCTTGAACTCAGAGATCCATCTGCCTCCCGAGTGCTGGGATTAAAGGCGTGCGCCACCATGCCCAGCTTTTGAAACCCTTTTTTTCTATTTTTTTCTAAAAACTAAATTTGTTTCTGACAATACCATAAATGTATAAAATGCTGTCTGATTAGTCTTACTCCCACCCCCTCCTATCTCTCTCCTACCTCTGTCAAGGTTCCTTCAGCTCCTTCCCCACATGTCTTGTTTTGTTTGTGAACCATTAGATTTAACCAGGGCTGTTTGTGTGACCATGGATTTGGGGCTATCTTTTAGACCCCAGTGTATTTGACAGTGTGCACACAACTTAAGGCAGTGACTCAGTGTTTCAGCAGCTGGGAGCCCCACCTCTGCCCAGGATTGACTGTGAACAGGCCAGTCTTGGGCAGGCTCAACGTGAATCAACGAAGCTGCTCTGAGTCCGTGACTGCAATGGCTGTGTTGTTCCCGGAAGATGGCGTGTGATTGTCCTTCTCCCTGTTGTGCCTCTTACGATCTTTCATTCTTTCACCTACTGTGAAGTTCAGTGAGCCTTAAAAGGAATGCTACAATTGTCCTATTTAGGACTGAGCTTCCATCTGCCACTTGTCCTGGGTAGCCACACACCTGTGTTCACGGCAAAGAGGGGCTTCTCCCAGAAAGGCATTTGACTCTGGGTTGTGGCCATATGGGCCATAAGTTCACAAGGCAGTTTGATGATACGTCAATTCAGCTAAACAAGCAGCAAGTTCTCGCCTAAGGCCCATGACTTCCCGGCCTTGTGTCTCCACTGGCTTTACAGTGCTGGACATTGATTTTTTTTTTAAATTTACTTTTCTGAGACAGGGTCTTACTCTGTAGCCTGGGCTAACTAAGGACTTTGATCCCCCAGCCACCAATATGCTGGGAGAATGAGTATGCCACCATGCCAAGCCTAGATTTAGAAACACATTTGCTGTTGTGTTATGATTGCCTACAGTCTTCAGTGCAGTAACACGCTACGCAGGGGGGTCGCCTAAGCAGCATGTTAGACTGCACAGCCTAGCTGCCTAGTAGGTTATCCATCTAGATTTAGATAATTACACACTGATGTTAGCACCACAAAATTGCCTACTGGGAGAGGTCCCAGAATGTGTCAAGCTGTCTTACTTTTCTATTGCTGTGACAAGATACCACGACGAAGGTAACATAGAAGAAAGAGCATATTTGGGGCTACCAGTCTGAGAGTATTAGAGTCCATGACCATCATGATGAAACCTGATAGTGGGCAGGCAGGCAGGTATGGCACTGAAGCAGTAGCTGAAAGTCACATCTTGATCCACAAGCTTGAGGCAGAGAGCTAACTGGGAATGGCTAGTCTTGAAACCTTAGAGCCTGACCTCATTGGCATGACTCTCCAACAAGGCCACATTTTCTAATCCTTCCCAATCAGTTCTATCAACTGGGGACCAAATATCCAAACATATGAGTGTGTAGGGATCATTCTCCTTCAAACCACCACAGAAACCACACATGCACACATGCATATGTGCATGCACACACACAGGCACACACAGGGACACACATACACGCACACATGTGTGTACTATGGCATTCTGAGGGCATTGGTAATTCTTATAACTGTTAGTAAGAATACCATTTCATGCTGTCATCTAGTTGCCTTCATGACACTTTGGTTTTAGTTTAAATATTGAGTTGTAGATACACAATTTCTTGTCTATGCAAATGGCAATATGAAATTATCTGATACATTTTTTTCCAGTGTTGGGTATTAAACTCAGGGTCTCACCCCTCCTGAGCAAGTGGCCCATGAATGAGCTACATCCAATGCCCACAGTAACTGATTTTTTTAGCCCATGAAAATTATTTTCAATTGATATTTGGGAAATTCCTCCTGAAGTAGGAGGTAAACAACTCAAAGTAACTCCAGCAAATGCCTGAGAAAGTAATAAAAACCCTGAGTTTTTCTCACACTGAGCAGAGCCAAGCTACAAAGACTAGAGCCAGACCAGCTGCCTGGAAGAAACAGAAAGCAGCCAAGCTGCCTGGAAGAGCGTTAGAGCAACTGAGGTACCTGGGAAGGACACTCTCCAACCTGCTGAGCTGCCTGCAGGCTGTGCAGCCTGCTCCAGGTTCCCAGATTTGTGAGCTGTCACACGTGCTGGGCTGGGCTTTGTTGATGCAGCTGCATGTGAGTTATTGCTGCTCCTGCGTGTAACCTCTCACCCACAAACCTGCAAGGAACTCCAATAAAAGTCACTGGTCTTTTGTGTGACTTTGGTGTGTTGTGGGATCTATGGGGTGAGTAGATGTGTGTTGCATGCCCCCAGGGAAAGTTTTGTCACATAACATAAAAATATAACGAAGCAACCTGAAGTACCGTGCCTTTAATTTCAGTTCTTGGGAAACAGAGTCAGGCAAATGTTCTTAATTTTATGGTCATCATAAGTGAACACTAGTGCAATGTGGGGAAAAGCTATGTCTCCTGAAGTTGCTACCTTCATGGTTTCCTTTCTGACTGTTACATGTATTTATCTGTGCATGTGTGGACATGCATGTGCCTTGGTGATGTGCGGAAGTCTTATTTTCTTCTAGCATGTGGGTCCTGGGGCTCAAGCTCAGGTCATCAGGCTTCACCATAAGTACTGTTATCCACTGAGTACTGTCTCGCTGGCCCACAATCAGTGGAAAGTGTTCATCCAAATCTTAGTGTTTGCTTAGTGCTTATGAGCTGGAATTCAGAGACCATTAGGCAAGTGTCCTCTTTATCAATGCTATTTCAGTACAGTGTACTTCTGAGATCTAAATAGAAGGGCTAAATGCATCTGTCTCTAAGGCAACAGTGTAGAAAATGTCTGATAACAGTTCTCAGAAAAATTTAAAAATGTGGAGCTGGGCATGATGGTGTATGCCTTTTATCTCAGCACAAGGCTGAGGCAGAAGGATTTTAGTTTGAGGGCATCCTGGGCAACATAGTGGGACCCTGAGTTCACCAAGTAAGCAAACAATAAAAACAAAAGAACAAAAATGAAATATTAAACACTTATTAGAAAATTAATTTGTATTAAGTGTGTGTGTGTGTGTGTGTGTGTGTGTGTGTATTACCCGTCCCCCAAAGTGATGGAAATATACTTTGTGAAAAACCCCTGTTTTTCTTTCATGAATTGGCTGCACATATTTAGTATTAGGTATAGTTGCTAAGTCGTTATACAAAGTGAATATCATAAATAAGTGTGCTTCTTTTTCTTCTTTCCACTCAGAGAAATGTAGGAAGTATAGTTTTAGTTTTTACATGCTACCTCTTTTACAGACACTAGAAACTACAACAGTGTCTGACTTGGTTATTAATAGTAGCTACTATTCACTACAACTTTGAAAGTTATTGAATTAAAAGCCTATTTTCAGACCTTAGTTGCTTGAATTTTTTGGTCACTATCAATTTAACATTTATTTTTGTTTCTTTTAAATTGTGTGTGTGTGTGTGTGTGTGTGTGTGTGTGTGTGTGTGTGTGGCGAGAGAGAGAGAGAGAGAGAATATGTGCTGGGTACTCTTACGTTCACATCATACAGACTAGAGTCATTTGAGAGATGGAGGCCTCAATTGAGAAACCCTCTCCATAAGATCAGGCCATAGGCAAGCGTGAAGAGCATTTTCTTAATTCATGGTTAATGAGGCAGGGCATAGTACATTGTGGGTGGTGCCACCCCTGGGCTGGTAGTCTGGGCTCCATAGGAAAGCAGGAAGAGGGCGTCATGATGAGCAAGCCATTAAGCAGCACTCCTCCATGGCCTCTGCATCAGCTCCTGCCTCCAGGTTCCCGCTCTGTTTGAGTTCCTGTCCTGACTTCCTTCAGTGATGTGTGATTCACAGATGAACTATTAGGCTGAGCCATCTCACTCTCCCAGATTAAGTCTTATACAGAACAATTTCTTAATGAATGCTGGGATAAATTTATGCTGAAAAGTTTTGTAAATGTTTTATGAAACTAATTTGTGGATACATTTAAGATATCCAAAGAGGGTGGCTGGAGAGATGGCTCAGCAGATAAGACTGCTCTTCCAAAGACTCTGAATTCAAATCCCAGCAACCACATGAAGGCTCACAACCATCTGTACAGCTACAGTGGACTCATAGACATAAAATAAAATAAAATAAATCTCTTAAAAATATCCATGGAGGAAGATAATACAAAATGTTTCTGAAACATGCTAAGTTAAAACAACTTGGGAAAAGACTATTAGGAATTAAGGAAATATGAAATATATCATGAAGTTAGACCTGTTACTTTCCAATTAAGTTTATATCCTGAAATACTCATTTTAGGTAAAATGTACTTCAGAATTCCATTTAAAGAACAGTTAGTAGTGTGGTATTTAATGTATTAAATTACTGAAATTTCTTATTATAATTTAAAATTATTGGATTCCAAGTGTCTTTCATATAACTAATGTTTACTATTTAAACAAGTTTCTTTTTATTAATTTTATTAATTATAAAATTTAATTTTATTTATTCACTTTTCATCCTAATATCAATCCCCATTCTCCCAGTTCTCCCTCACATAAATCTTTTCCCCATCCCCTCTCCCATTCTCCTCTAAGAAGGGGGATCTGCCCCTAGTCTCCCTTTGCCCCAGCATATCAAGTCTCTGCAGGACTAGTCAAATTCTCTCCTACTGAGGCTTGGGGAACAGGATCACAGGCAGGCAGCAGATTCAGGGACAGCTCCATTCCAGTTATTGGGGGACCCGCATGAAGACCAAGCTACACTTCTGCTACATATGTGTAGGGGGTGGGGGAGTGCCTAGGTCCAGCCTGTGTATGCTCTTTGGTTGGTGGTTCAGTCTCTGGGAGCCCCAAGGGTCCAGGTGAGTTGACGCAGTTGATCTTTCTGTGGACTCACTGTCCTCTCTGGGCCCCTCAGTCCTTCTCCCAACTATTCCACAAAACCCCTCGAGCCCCATCTAATGTTTGTCTGTGGGTCTCTCTATCTGCTTCCATTGGTTGCTGGGTGGAGCCTCTCAGAGGACAGTTGTGGTAGTCTCCTGTCTGCAAGCATAACAAAGTATCAATGGTGTCAAGGATTAATATACAACTCCTGGGCATATATCCAAAAGGTGCTTCACCATCTCACAAGGACACTGGCTCAACTATATTGTGAATATGCTTTATTCATAATAGCCAGAAACTGGAAACATCCTAGATGTCTTTCAACTGAAGAATGGATACAGAAAATGTGGTTCATTTACACAATGGAATAATACTCAGCTGTGAAAAACAAGGACATCATGAATTATCCAAGCAAATGGATGGAACTAGAAAATATCATCTTGAGTGAGATAACGCAGACCCAAAAGGACGTGCATGGTATGTACTCACTGATAAGTGGATATTACCCATAAAGTACAGGATAACCAGGCTACAATCCACAGAGCCAAAGAAGCCAAATAACAAGCAGGGTCCAAGAGAGGATGCTTGAATCTCACTCAGAAGGGGAAAGAAAATAGATTTCAGAGGTAAATGGATGAAGTGGGAGAGAGGGTGGGAAGAGAAATGGGGTAGGGGAGAGGGATCAGGTGTAGGAAAAACAGGAGAGAGAGAGAGAGAGAGAGAGAGAGAGAGAGAGAGAGAGAGAGAGAGAGAGAGAGAACAAAAATCATTGGTGAGGGTGGCATCTCTAGAACTTGCCAGAGACCTGGGATTGGATTGGTGAGGTTGTGGGGAGGAAGTCCCAGAGTGTTATGGGGGCAGCTCTAGCTGAGACTCTAGCCATTCCAGATAAAGATCGTCAAGTGGCCACTTCCTGTAGCCAGGCAGGACTCCCAGAGGAGAAATAAGGTCAACCACAAATGTTACAAATAAGGTCACCCAAAATGTGTCATGCAGAGACAGAGGGAATGGCCAACCAATGCCTGGCCAAAATTGAGAGCCAATGTTTCATTTTATGTACTTAAAAAAAAAGATTTATTTATTTTATGTATGTGAGTACACTGTAACTGTACAGATGGTTGGGAGCCTTCATGTGGTTGTTGGGAATTGAATTTTAGGACCTCTGCTCTCTCTGGTCGGCCCGCACGCTCAGTCCCTGCTTGCTCCGACCCAAAGATTTATTTATTATTATACATAAGCACACTGTAGCTGACTTCAGACACACCAGAAGAGGGCATCAGATCTCATTACAAGTGGTTGTGAGCAACCATGTGGTTGCTTGGATTTGAACTCAGGATCTTTCGGAAGAGCAGTCAGTGTTCTTAACTGCTGAGCCATCTCGCCGCCCCCCACCCAATGTTTCTTAATCCAAAATCCTTGGAATGGAATGCTATTACTCAAAGCTGAGAGAGAAATTTAAATACGGAGGTTCCATTAACCTGTTTTCAGAGTATAGTCTACTAGCTCACGCCTGTATTCCCAGGACTCTGAGAGGTGGAGGCAGGGAGAGCAAAACAAACCTTGGCTATGGAATGAATTTGAGGTTAGCCTGGGTTACATAAGACCCTGACTCAAATGGACAAAAAGTCAAAATGCAGTGAATTATGCCACAAGACTGGACGGTGAGCAGGACCCGTGCTTGCTTCATAGAGGAATACATAATCTCGGAGAATGTTGTCCATCTGCTTATGCACATCGGTTACTATGCAGTAATATGAATATGTTTGTGTTTGTTCTTGAGACGGGATCTCTTGTGGCCCAGGCTTGCTTCTAACCGCTGATCCTCCTGTCTTCCCTTCTCAAGGGCTGGGATTCCAGGTGTGTGCCACCTTGCTTAGCACTGATATCTCTTAATCATTTACACGCGTCCAGGGCTCTGTCACCAGATCTACATCTACAAATCTTCACATTCGTCACACAAGGTTTCTAAGAAACTATCAGCTCAGAGAGATAAAAAGAATCTGCAAGATTATATCTAGTTCTTGGCAAGTTTTTGAATTTGTCATGTATTTTGTTTCATTATTTTTTTAAGTCTCTCTGAGTGTGTGTGTGTGTGTGTGTGTGTGTGTGTGTGTGTGTGTGTGCGTGTGTGTACATAGGTGCCAAAGGATGTTAGATCCTTAGGAGCTGGAGGTACATAGGTACTGGGAACCCATCCTCTGGAAGAGCAGCAAGCTCTCATAGTGGCTGAGCCAACTCGCTACCCCTTAGTTTGACTGTTTTGAGGCAGGGTCTCCCTGAGTGCTTGAGGCAGGGTCTCCCTGAGTGCTTGAGGCAGGGTCTCCCTGAGTGCTTGAGGCAGGGTCTCCCTGAGTGCTTGAGGCAGGGTCTCCCTGAGTGCTTGAGGCAGGGTCTCCCTGAGTGCTCCAGGGTGGCTGGGAATCTGCTGTCAGCCTCCTCTAAGAGCTGGACTTGCAGGCATGTGCCGCTGTGCTTGCCGGAAACCCATGCTCTTCCCTCGTACCCTAGTGAGATTTCCTCAGAACATCTGTAGATAGTACTGAGAACAAGCAGCTGTGTGTGTGTGTGTGTGTGTGTGTGTGTGTGTGTGTGTGTGTGTGTGTGTGTGTAGACGCCATTCTCTTACCCCTCATTTTTTTTCTCTAAGAATCCATTTTAAAAGGGGACTGGGTGGCTGCGGAGACGGCTCAGTGCTTAAGAGCACTTGCTGCCCTGACAGGGCTGAGGTGTCTTTGTTGCCTCGCACCCACATAATGGCTCACAGGTATGTGTAACTCCAGTTATGATGGTTATTAGAGCATCTAATATCCTATTCTGGCCTCCACAAATATCAGGTAGGCATGTGGTATGAAGACATGCATGCAGGCAAGCACTCACATAAAAAAATAAAATAAAACCAATCAATTTGTTCTGTTTTGAACAGAAAGCAAGGTTTCCCTCAGGAATACATTTGGAGTTTGGGTTGTCTCCACCCTGTGGAAGGCAGCACTGATCTCACTCTGCTTGGCAGATATAAGCTCACCCCTGACACTACCAAAATTACAGCAAAACCCAATCTCTGATGTTGCAAGGATTCATTTCCAGGTCACATTCTAATTTTAAAAGTTTACTGAAAATGCTAGGCATGGTGGCATGAGCCTTTGATTCCAGCACTCGGGATGCAGAAGCAGGCAGATCCCCGTGATTTCCAGGCTAGCTTGGTCTACAGAGTGAGTTACAGATAGCCAAGGCTATACAGAGAAACCCTATCTTGAAAAACAGAGAGAGAGAGAGAGAGAGAGAGAGAGAGAGAGAGAGAGAGAGAGAGAGAGAGAGAAGCTTATTGAGTAAGTTCACTGCTACAAAATGAATTACCAAATACGGCAAAAGTATTGGATGATATTTCCTAGTACAAAGTTTCCAATGCAACTATGGAAGAGTCAGGTGATAGTGCACGCCCGTAACCTCTGCATTTGCGAGGAGTCTAGAGGGTCGAGTTCAAGGCCAACACAGGCCACAAGTAAAGACCCTGAAACCAACAACAAGATAGTGAGAGATATTTGGCTGTGCTTGTGAACTTTTCCAGTTATACTTATTTTAGGTTCAAAATATAACAACTCAAGAAAAAATGACTCACAGAGAAAAGAATTATAAAATATTTAAAGAGAGACAAACATTCCATGTTAGAGTAGAACTTTAGCAATTATATTGTAGTTTTTACAGTCTGAAATCTGAGAGCAGCTCTGGGTAGTGCATACCTGTCATTCCAGCACTCTGTGCTCCTTTTCTAGTGAAAGGAAGTAGGTCGGGCACGTTTCACTTAAAATTTTGGGGGTGTTGCTATTTTTGAGAGACAGGGTCTCACTATGTAATTCTGACTGGCCTGGAACTTGCTGTGTAAATCAGGGAGGCCTCCAACTTATAGCAATCCTCCTGCCTTTGCTTCCCAAGTTCTGGAATGACAGGTATGCACTACCTATAACTGCTCTCAGATTTCATATTGTAAAAATTACAATATAATTGCTAAAGTTCCACTCTAACATGGAATGTTCTTGTCTCTTTAAGTATTTTTTAATTCTTTTCTCTGTCACAGCTATCTCTTGTCCTCACCACCACTGTAATGTGGCTGGTGTTGTAGCTCAGTGAGCTAAGTGCTTTCTTAGTGCTTGCTTAGCATTCAAGAAGCCTAGGGTCTGACCTCCATCACCACGTGCACCAGGCAGGATCAAGTCATCCTCAGCCATACAGTGTCTGTGATGCCAGCCTGAGATAGTGAGACTGTCTCAAAAAAATAAATCAATAAATAAAAGCCCCCTGTAGCAGTTATGTTCAGTGTTTGTTCTTTGCATGGGAAATATCTATGTCTCTGTGTGTGTGCCTGTGTATGTGTGTGTGTGTGTCTGTGCATGTGCATGTCCATGTGTGTGTGTAGGTCAAAGGGCAACATCTGATGCTTCCACATTTCTTGAGACAGGGTTTCTGCTTGTTCTGTGAGCTTCCTGGGATCTCCTGCCATTCCCTTCCGACTCGTAGGAGTGCTGGAGTCACACTATGTGCTACTGCATCCAGTTTTATATGAGTAGTAGGCACACAAGTTCATGTCTTCTTGCTCACTCGGTGCTCTGCTGCGGGAGTCTCTGCACTCTTTATGGCCAGCAGGGAAACGATTCGGCCAGGTAAGAATGAAACTCGGTTCAGCTTGGCTGAGTTACTTGGTGCTCATTCAAACTTTAGAGTCTGACACCAGTTGTTTTATTTTAGCCATAGAAAGCACAGTGCAATTTTGGGAAAAAGTTTTCTTATAACAACGAACTAGTCCCGTGAGTAAAAGACATATTTGTTTACATTGAAATTCTTTACAAAATACATCTAGTGTCTTTCACAAAGATGGGTACTGTGGACTCAGAGATAGTGCCCAAGATTTCGGGTCTAGGAAGACTGAGGTGGTCAGCATTAGCCTGCCCTTAAGAGAGCACAGATGCTAGGCTGTACAAGGGAAGATTTAATGGCCTAGAGCAATGCTCAGGATGTATGGGGAAAGAGTCTGGAGTAAGCACAACACAAATTCTGGGGGATATGGGTGAAGCCTGGCTCTACAGATAGCAAAGGGTCACCAGGGTGTAAACTACAGCCTTCCAAGCCTTTGGAGGGGTGGGGGGGAGACGACAGGTAAACATTTCCTTCCTGCAAAGAGATAAGCCTTCGTTGTTTAACTTTTCTTGGCTTCTCCACTGCTTATCTGTGTGCACAATGACCTCTTGCCCTCTGACTCATCTCCTTAGCCCTTCAATGAAAATGCATTTTTAAAACCTGCTCTCCTATTTGGAGCTTGTATAAAGGAGACTGCCTGACTCTGAGGCAGCCAGGACTGTGGACCAACCTGTTGGTGTTTCTATTTCAGTTTTGTGTCTGATCCTGAGTGGCTAGAATATATGTTGCTTGACCACACCTGCCTTTTCCTATGTCTGTTATGGTAGGGCACATCGTATTCAGGTAGCTTGCCCTTTGGGCTGGTGAGATGGTTCAATGGTAAAAAACACTTGCCAGCAAGCCTGATGACTGAGATTCACACAAGTGTGCGCGAGCACGCACGCACGCACGCACGCACACACACACACACACACCACCATACACATACACTTACACACACCACACACACACACACACACACACACACACACACACACACACACACATACGTTTTTTAGAGTTGCTTAGCATTCAGATTTGTTCTTGCCTCTGTAATGTTTTATTTGTCATAACCTTGGAGAAGCATAGTAATTAGAACTTCACAACATGGCACTTCCTCCAAGTCGAGGCAGAGGTGGTACATGTGAAACAGTGAGCACCGAGCCAGACACAGAGCAGTCGAGCAGTGGACTCCCAGGCACCAAGCCAGACACAGAGCAGTCGAGCAGTGGACTCCCAGGCACCAAGCCAGACACAGAGCAGTTGAGCAGTGGACTCCCAGGCATTGCTTTCCCTTACTGATCTTCAGGCTTCACATCCCATCTTTGTCTCCTTTACTCCACGTGTCAATTGTCAATTTCCCACCACTCCTGGCAAATTTTATGTGAATTTCAGCTGAGTTATTTCTTCCTCTCCCTGTCATCTTTGGTCGTTTGTGGTTGCCATGCAACTGTAAAAACATGCTATCTTCAAGCCAAGAAAAACTGCATTGCATTTAACAAACCCCGTGTTTATTTTCTCCTAAGTGTTTGCTTACTGAACCCGTCCACAGTGGGGATGTGGGGCTGGGGCTGGGGGTGGTGGGTCTATTCAAAGCTAATGTAATCAGAGGCTATATTTTCTGAGAAAAGTAATATAGTAAATTTATCTTATGAGTCATTTAATGGTGTATATATTGTCTCATCAACAAGCTAATAAGCCTTTTGGCAGACAAAAAGATTATATTGATTTGAGAATTTTAATAATTCACTTATACTTGGTACTACAATTGATACTTTAATATTTTTAGAAATGCCAAATGCCAGTAAATGGAAGAAACAAAGATAGGCAATAAGGGTGCACCCTAATCCTAGATGCAAAATGAAAACCTAAATCTGTTTTTTTTTTTTTTTTTTTTTTCTTGAGACAAGGTTTCTCTGTACGTGGCTGTCCTGAAACTCACTTTGTAGACCAGGCTGGCCTTGAACTCAGAAATCCGCCTGCCACTGCCTCCTGAGTGCTGGGATTAAAGGCGTGCGCCACCACGCCCGGCCTAAATCTGTTTTTTTAATTGTGCTGAGATCATATGTAGGTTAGCTCTCTCTTATTGAGCCACAAACTTAGCCAGATACTTTCAGTTGTATTTTATTAGTTTATCTTTGACTTTGATAAACAAAGACAAAGGGGAATCTGACTTATTCAATTAATACTTACTAATATTCATTACACAAATAATACAATAGAAATTAAACAGGACACCAAAAAGAAATGTGAAATACTTCCTCCTATTGAGGGCTATCTAGGAAGAGTCAAAAATTCAATGGGAAAAGTGAGAGAATAAAAACCCAAAGACTCACCAGGAAACTCTCAGAGCTGGTGAGCACTTTCTGCAGAGAAGCAGGACAAGATATCAGCCCTCAAGACGCAGCAGCCTTCCTGCTAACCAGTGATGAAGTGGCTAAGAAAGAAGTCAGGGGAAAGCTCCTATTTGCAGTAGCTTCAAGACCAACACTCCTCCTCAAACAAAGTGGGAACAAACCAAACCAAGGAGGGGAAAGACTTCTACCATGAAAACATTAGACACTAAAGATAGAAATTGAAGAAAACACTAAAAGACAGAAAGACCTCCCTAGCTCATGGGTTGACAGCACTAATATTTTTGTAATTAATCATTTTATTTGTTTACATTTCAAATGATATCCCCCTCGCCCCTTCCCAGTTACCCTTTCACATAACACCCCTCATCCCATCTGCCTCAATGCAATCTTCACTAAAATATCAGTAAAATTCTTTATAGTATTAAAAGGAATCCTATAATTTGTATAGAAACAGAAAAGATCCAGGGTGCCCAAAGCAATCCTTAGAAGAAAGAGCAATGTTGGGGATAACACAATACATGATCTCGAATTATGCTACAGAGCCATAGTGACCAAAACAGGATGGGACAGGCACAAAATGGTATCTAGACTGATGGAGCAGAACAGTGTGCTGGAAACAAAGCCACACAGGCGTAGCTACTGATTCAAACATTTTCAGTGTGTGTGTGTGTGTGTGTGTGTGTGTGTGTGTGTGTGTACCCATTTTGTGTATGCTGGCAGGCACTGTACCAAATGAGCCATATGCCCAGCCCTCCCAATGCCAACACTTTTCTTTGCTTCTTTATTGGACATAACTCAAAATCCTATTTTGCTTGGTGTGGTAGCAAAGTCTGCAATTCTAACACTGCAGAGGCTGAGGTAGGAGGATTGTAAGCTAGAGGCACAAAGGGNCCAAATTTTTTGTATCCATTCCTCTGTTGAGGGACATCTGGGTTCTTTCCAGTTTCTGGCTATTATGAATAAGGCTGCTATGAACATAGTGGAACATGTGTCCTTATTACCAGATGGAATATCTTCTGGATATATGCCCAGTAGAGGTATTGCAGGATCTTCCGGTAGTACTATGTCCAATTTTCTGAGGAACTGCCAGTCTGATTTCCAGAGTGGTTGAACCAGCTTGCATTCCCACCAACAATGGAGGGGTGTTCCCCTTTCTCCACATCCAGGTTTTCTAAGGTTTACACCCCGTGTTCTCAGATTCCTGAGATGCACCTGCCACAGCCCTGTGATGACTTATCCTGCTTTTACTTAGCCAGACTTCCCTGCACACTTTAAACAACTCAGCCACCAGCTCTCCAGCTTCGACAGGAAAGGCCTGTATCACTTAGTTATACTTTTCTTCGCTTGTTACTTATTTTTTGAGACATTGTTTCTCCACCTGGTTTAGCCTCAAACTTGAGCTACATCCTGCCTCAGCCTTCTAAGCGCTAGGCTTAGGTGGTGTGACTGCCTGGCTTTGCTCTTTTCTCATCAGGCCAAGACCAAGTCATATTATTTGGTGCTATATACATCAGAATCACAAAGGATTCATTCATTCACATGAACAAGAATGTTCAATATGGGCTGGAGAGATGGCTCAGTGATTAAGAGTACTGGCTACTCTTCCAGAGGTCCAGGGTTCAATTCCCAGCACCCACATGGTGTCTCATGACCGTCTATGAAGAGATCTTCTGGCTTAACTCCTATACTTAAAAATATACATAAATAGACTTTAAAAAGAAGAATGTTCAATATGTTCACAATACTTGTGTGTATGTGTGTGTGTGCGTGTGTCTGTGCATGCGTGAGGTCAGTTGTCTTCCTCAATTGCTTTCAACGTTATTTCTTTTTTTGAATCAGGGTCTCTCACTGAACCAGGAGCTTACCGATTTGTCTCAGCTGGCTGACAACAAACCGAAGCATCCTCCACTCTGCTTCCCTCGGGCCTCTCTGGCCTGCTTTTTCATGGCCGCTGGGACTCGAACGTGTCTCCTCATGCTTCCACAGCAAGCACTACCAACAGCTAGCTCTTCAGTGCACATGCTACGTTTCAAAGTGACAGAAACATACAACAACAAAAAATTCAAATTATCCTATTGAAATCACAGCCTCTTCTCTCCTCACCCCATCCCTCAGAACATATGCTCATCTTACCTGGAGGAACATGGACTGCTCAGGACTGGCTGGCTGTAAAGGAGAGGTGAAGGGAGATGAACAAACTTGCTTTAAAGACTCAAGGATGTCTTGACTTGAACTACAGTCATGTTGTCTATTTGCTCTAGTTGAGACCAGAGAGAGAAAGCACCTACTAGGAAGAATGAGGTCAGCGTGGACTCTGAGAGTATCTGTATACCATTCCCTTCCTATGGGACTGAACTGCAGATCACGTAGTTTTGCTAACGTATCTGTGGAATGGAGGGTTAGTGCAGTCACTTGGAGGAGCACGCAGGGATGGGGGAGGAGGACTGAGCAAGTCTGGGGAGCACCTGAAAAGCGGAGGCTTACCGGAAGTGAAGGTGGGACGGTGTCGAGAGTTAAGAGAGAATGAAAAGACCAGCCCAGACCACTCAAAGCTCCAGGCAGATGGACGAATGGCTGACTGTGTAAGCTAACAGCAAATCTTTCTTTGTAAAAAAACGAAGCAGCCTGAGGAGACAGTGGGGATGAGGGACTTGGGAATAAGGTTGCGTTGCCCATCAGCGGTCCCAGGGACTGAGGAAGAAATCAATAGGTAACTTAAAGCCGACAGCCTTGGGCTAGGGAGATGGCTCCATGGGTAAAAACTGCTCAAGTGTGAGGGCTGAGCTAGGATTCCCTGGACCCTTATAAAGCCTGATACAGTAGCACAGAGGTCTGCAATCACAGCGTGCTCAGCACGCGATGGGTCAGCACGCGATGGGAGGTGAGAACGGAGAAATCCCAGAAACGCTTCGGCCAAATGCCCTGGCAAGCACAGCAGCGCTCGAGAGTGTGTGCACGAACACACACACACACACACACACACACACACACACACACACACACACACACACACACACGGGCGGGCGCGTTCGCATACGTCCCCCCCCCCCCTTTTTTTTTAAAAGAGAGCCTTGAGTGGAGAAATCAGATGGGGTCAGAGGAAGGATTGCTTCAGCGCTTAGAGAAGTGAGGTGGATAGAATTACTGGTGAGGGGTGGGGAGCTGAGGGCATGCACATCTCAGTGAATGGCTTCAGCTCTCTGAAGAATAGGAGAGAGTTTCTCTTAGGATGTGGAACAATGGACTTGGGAGTGTTGAAAACCTAGGGGGGAAAGTAGGCCTTCCTAGAGGAACAGGTTAGAGAGAGGTGCTTCGGGAAGGGCTGAGGTATTTGATTTGACTCGTATGAGCTCCTTTGCAGAGAGGGCGAGGAAGGATGGCTTCTACATAAGTTCCTGTAGACAAAGTCTCTGATTGGGGTTACCCGAATGTAGCCTAATGCTGTGTCTACTACATTTTTTTTAGGTTAGCACCCAAAGTTACGAGTTTGCTTATGGCGTTTTCATGCGCACAGGACGTTGTTGTCTGTTTCGATGTCTCCTCCCCCAGCGCTCTCTCTGGAACCCCTCTTCCTGCCTACTTTCCTGTCAGATGCATTCTACAACCCCAAGCCTCTCTCATGTCCTTTTTCTGTTTGCATGTTCCCTGACACATGTAGATTCTACACAGGAGAAGAAAAGCAGACAACATTTTTCTTAAATCTGCCTGCCTCTGCCTCCCAAGTACTGGGGAAGGATGGAAAGAGGACATTTTTCTTTTTGAGTCTGGTCTACTCTATTTAACATAACAATGTCCTCTTTCCATCCTTTCGTTTTCCTGCAAATATTATAATTTGAGGGGCTTTGGTCGTGGGTGTGTATTTGAGACGGGCTCACTCTGTAGACCAGGCTAGCCCTAACCATCGCAATTATCCTGTCCCAGCCTTAACAGTGCTGAAATCGTTGGCCTGAACCACCACGCCCAGTTGAGCGCCCAGATTCTGAAAGGCAAGGCAAGGTAAGGCCGGTCTGAGAGCAGAGGCCCTTTGTTAGCATTCCCGGGTCCTTCATAGAAACCAGTTCCTTTTCACTGAGAGGAGGCCTGAGTCTAGAAGGGAGTTGACTCGTGCACAGCTTTCCTTCTGCCTGAGTAGGTAGCTGCCCGGCTCAGGTGCCCTGTCCTTCACAGGGAGGGGACCTGAAGCCGGCGCCGCTAGGCGGAAGCGCTGCTACCATTGGCCCAGCAGCCGCTGTCACCTGCGCGAAGCCGGGCCCCCAAGCGCAAAGTCCGCTGTCCGAGGCCGGGGAGCTGGCGCCAGCGCAGGTGGCCCACGCCCTGGGACCTGCAAGATGCCGCTTGGGCTGCGCGGGAAGAAGAAGGCCGCGAAGTCCAAGGAGACGGCGAGGCTGGTGGAGGGCGAGAGATCCAGTGGCAGCCAGGGTGTCCCTGGACCCCCAGCTCCGGCACGCAGGCTGGTCTTCCACGCACAGCTGGCGCACGGCAGCGCCACGGGCCGAGTGGAGGACTTCTCCAGCATCAGCGAGCTCTACGCCAAGATCGCTGGCGTGTTCGAGATCGCGCCGTCCGAGGTAAGCACAGGGGACGCAGCCTGTCTGCCACCCAAGCTGGCTGCGCAGCAGTTTCTGAGCTTCAAGTAGCCAGCAGGGTGGGGTCGGTCCCCAGCACCACAGGGGAAGAGAGCTTGGTGGTGGAAAGCCCAGTCCTGGGACCGGATGAAACTATCCGCTCAGATCCGGCTTGTGGGCCACTGGGGTCAAGGCGACTGGGCTTTCTTTTGTTAAGGAGTCTGCTGTAGACGTGCTCAGGTCTAGTCTCTCAGGATAGGATGTGCGCCAGCACCTTCCGGGACTCAGATCTGCTGGGACAAATTAATGCCTTCCACAGGACTTGGACTTTACTCTTAGGCTTTCTGTCAGAGAGCTGCACTGGGAGTCTAACCGGAGGTAAAGAGGAGGGGGAAAGTACCTCCCTGGACACAGCACAGTAAAGGGGAAAGACCTCCCGGTGGGTCCAACGTGAAGCTTCGTTTGCTCACCACTGGACGCCTCCAGAACGAACCGTTTTTGGTGGTAATATGTAAGAAATGTAAAACATGGGTTGTTATTCCAAGGGAAGTAATTCAGAAAATCATAGCAAACTGTTCGACTAGCAAACACAGTTTTCACGGAAGAACTCAGCTTCATTTTTCCAAGGTATCTTTGAAAGAGACTAAGAAACATAAGTAGATTGATTATTTGATGCCTGAAACCCGAGTTGCCATAGGTCCTGTTTTAGATGCGTAGGTCTATGGGGATTTTTGTGGGCCCTTTGTGCTTACTCAAGAGAGCTACCTGCAAATGCAGGTGTGAAATATTTTGGAGCTGCAGCAAAAGACTTGAGCTCAAATTCCTGAACTCATCAGAAAAAACACACAGTGGTAACCCCAGTGCCTAGGGATGGGCTTGAACCAGCCTAATCTACTTGGTATGTTTTAGGATTGTGAGAGAACTTGTTTTTTTAAAAAAAAAAGCAAACAGAGTCTAAGAAGCAGTGCTCAGGATTGTCTGCTGGCTTCTACAAGCAGCTACACACATGAAAACATTTTGTTCATTTTTGTGTGAGTGTGCATGCTTTGCCGGGAAACACAAAATATGCATGTGTGCGCACACACACTGTCTCTTTAGGCACTCAGGCTTTTGCTGTGGGCTTTCAAAGAAGTGCAGAGAGCAACTTCTTGTCCTCAGAGCGTGGCCTACATACATCTGTTCTACAGTTGTGTGTGCGGTGTTTTTCTTATTTTTTTATTTTTAAATTACTTGTTAATTAGGTCCGTTTAAATGAAATTGAGGTCAAGGCAAGGTTTCAATAAGAAAAGAGGGTTTTTTAAAATTTTTTTTTTGAGATTTAAGAAAATTGTTTTATGTGTGGAGGTGTTTTGTTTGCATGTGTCTGTACAGTCTGATTCTCTAAAACTAGAATTACAGAGTTAGCAGCCCTGGGTGCTGGGAATCAAACCAGAGCTGTCTGGAAGATCAGTTAGTGCTCCTAACCATTGATCCATCTCTCCAACCCCAAGAAAAAAAGGAGTTTTTAAAATGCTAGTCTTTGTTCTTTCAGGGTTCCCAGGCTCGAAGGACAAACCACAAAGTCTTTTTGTTGTGAATTATTAATTTTAGCGTAGGATTGCCATGACACAGTGTTCGTATAGGGATGCTCAGTTGAAAAGGTAAACACTTTCAAATAGCACTTGCCTTCCCCCCCCTCCCCCCAGGTGAGGTAGGCGGCAGCTCAGCCGGACTCCACGGCTGGGCAGTAACTGGGTAGCCTTGGACAAGGTTGACTTCTGTCAGCATCAGCTACCTATCAGGTGGAGATAGGGATATCTATCGACAAGGCGGTCCTTCAGATGGGAAGAGTCTGCATGTAAACCCAACAGGTTACACGGGTGCTCTAAAAACTGTGATTAATACCGTCGATACAGGCCAGTTAAACAAATGACTGACCTGCAAGAGGTTGGGCCTTGAGCAAGGTCAGCTTGGGAGGAAAGAAGCGAGGCTGCTACTTGTGTTTGAGTCCTCTGGCTTCCAAGCTAGTGAGAGTGTTAGTGTAACACTGGAGAGCCTTAAACCCTCTCCTGTAACCAGGGACTCCAGACCTAGAGAATTTTCCAGGAGCATCTTTCCTTATCACGAATACACGACTCTGAGCTAAAGATACATGGTTTCATCCAATCTACTTAGTCCCGAAGAAGTATTATTGTGTTCTTGCTTCACAAAGAGTTAACCAGGGCTTTGAGGTTCATATTCAAAATCATACTTTGTCGCAGGATATTTGTTCACACTGTGAACCCCTAGATGGTGTTATTTACTGAAAAAAAATTCTAGTTGTGGGGTGGCTTAGCCTTAGCACATACCTTTAATCCCTCTGCCTGGAGTAAAGATATGCCCTTAGCACACACCTTTAATCCCATACAATGAAGGCAAAGTTAGTTTGTAGAAGGAAGCACCTGTGTTTAAAAGCAATGTCTAATTGAGTGGCGGACAAATTGACCAATCAGAGAAAGATTTGACAGGCTAGGCTATGCCCAACTCCCAGGAGAAGAGAGAGGAAAGGGAAACTAGTGAAGAAGCGGTGCAGAGAAAGAGGAATGGGTTTTACTGGGACACTTGTACAGAGACAGGTTGCAGTGAGAACGGCCTAGACCCAGGTGAAGACAGAATGAGCCAGAGAGTGAGCAGAAGCCAGAAGATTACAACAGATTGCCAAAAGTAGTATGAGGCCAAGCAGAGCAATTCAGTCAGAAACCGAAAGAAGCTCATTTGAATCAGTCAGCTTGGAGAGAAGTATGGAGCCAGACAGCTGAGTTGAACCAGCCAGAGTTCAG